>JACJUY010002943.1:37106-89365 GCA_014220935.1 Platorchestia sp. MABIK | reverse complement strand
TAGCCAAAAGTAATTTATGAAAAATCAGAGTACAAACATGCTCACTTAAAACCAATAAACAAACAAACGTAGACGCAGAAATTATGGTCTGAGCTTCTGACAGGAACATGGCAAAATAATTGCAAGAAAAAGGAAAAGCGATCACGTGACGCTGTGGGTAGTACAAAATGCTGAGATGGCAGCATGTGGAATAGATTTTACACACTAAACTTAGTCAAATAAATGCTGATGTCAAGTACTGTTTAATTTTCATTAGGCGAGATTTTCATTACCTATTCAACTCAAGACACTTCTTCGTAGCAATCGATGATGCTTTGTATTCCATCACCCGTAAAAAAGGGGAAATTTCTTACTACTAAGATTCCGAATGGGTTGTACTATAGAGAAAAATACTCAATAAACACCCTACAATAGTTTAACTGGCTTAAGAGTTTGCTTTGGAAAACATTGACTGCGTTTGTGGTACCTGTAACGTTTATCTGAAACTACGCAGCAGATCATGCACTTTGGTTAAATGTAATTAACTCGACGAAACGCAATGAACTATTAACCTAGAAAAGCAAATTTCTCTTTCGGATCAGTGCCTCATGTATGCCTACGCACTGCTTCTTGCAAGATAAAGTTGTTACTTCACCTCGCGACTGATACTGTTTTCGTAACAGGGCCACGTGACCTACTTACTGCAGCGCGTACTAAATGGATGTCACCCGGCGTGTTTGAGAGATTTGGAAGCTGTTTTCACCTCATATTGATATCAAGTCCTGAACTTTCCAGTTTATAAACTGAAAACGAATTCGTTGAATTTGAGAAAAGACTAAGATTTTATAAATGAGCATTGACAAACTCTCCTGAAAGTAAGAATTTGCCTGCGACTCAAAATAAGATTTAATTAACATGATATCTTGGCTGCCTCCTAGTAATCTAAATAACATTAAATAACAAAATTAAAATTTCGTTATGATATTCATTTGGGTTTTGGCATTTAAAGTAACTTTCCAGTGCTTTTGGAAGTAACTTTCCAGTGCTTTTGGAAGTAACTTTCCAGTGCTTTTGGAAGTAACTTTCCAGTGCTTTTGGAAGTAACTTTCCAGTGCTTTTAACTTTCTATTTGATCCTGTCAGTATGTTCAAAAAGACTCTAAAACTAAAAAACTTGAAGGAATAATTCATACTACACTCTTCATTTTGCTCATCCCTCATTTCGATAAATTTCTTATCAATGAGACGAACTATGACTAGGCCCAAAGCATAGGCCCAAATAGACGTCCTATTTTTCTTGAACATTATAATCTCTACTGTGATAAAATGTTAGGGACATAAGTCAGTCAGTTTTCTGGCTAATTTTTGGTGAAATAAAATTAAAGCTTCCAACTGATATACGTATCTGTAAAAAATCTAGATGAGCTTAGGAGTTTGTATCTCTCGAATGCACTTGAGAACTCAATAAATAAATCACGATTAGGAACAACGTAATACGTTGAACTAAAAAGTATGTATTTTTAGGCCATCATTTCATCATTAGTAAAATTTGGTTAATAGAACTGAACGCAAGAACTTCTGTCTGCTGCACGCCACATGCTATCAGGCAAACTAATGGTAATTTTCTAGATTCCTATGCATTTTTAACTGTGAGTTTACTAGGCTCTAAAAAAAATAAATTATTAAAATAACACCAGGTAGCAGGAGCAGGCCTGTTAGCAATCTATTTTAATTCGTTTAGCTATGGCATAAAGTTGTCGAAAATGAGAGGGCGAGGAGGGCTTTTTTCTATGAACAGTGATAAGTTTTTATGAAATTCGTACTTCTTTCACAGCGTATCTTATTTATTTGTTACTTATAAATATTAAAATTGTTTAGTGAAATAGATTTTTACAGCTCTTCGTGAAGGTCATTAATGTTATTAGAGCCTCAAACTAGATGGGAGAACACGAGCGCATTGAATGATTCACATCCTGACGAAGTGCCTTCACTCTATCTAGTTAAAATCATGTTTCATTTTGGTCATGAACATTCCTAAAATTTTACTTCAGTTTGATGGAGCGAGTCAGTTCAGTCTTTCTTATTTTCCCTTCGGCCTTCTGGAAACTAGTACCTCAAGGCATCTCGCTGTGGTACAGTTGTTAAGGGATCGGCCTTGCATGTTGGAGGCCCGGGTTCGTATCCCGGCACTGGCGCGGCGATTTTCCCCGTTGGGTATAAGGGTAAGCTCAAGCACAATACCCCACTCAACCCAGGTGCCGGAAATGGGTACCGGCTTCACGGGGGAACCGTCATGGTGTCCTATATATAGTGTTAGTTATAAGACATTTGAAAAACCAATGCTTAAGATCATATGTATCAGGCTGGATTGGAAATAAAGCATCCTAAGATGTCGATGTTTTTTTTTGTTTGATTTTGTACACACATTCGCATTCGCTCTTGTCGTAATCATCTCCTCTAATTTTCCGTTTTCGTTTGGTTCAATATCTTCACTTCTACTCGTCTACGAGCTCATAAATTTAAAAATTTTTACGTATCCGTGTTTCACTATGAACTACGCACTGTCTATCAGCGATGACAAACCTGCATATTTGGTTGCAGAAAAAGAAAACGAAATGAAAAATTTTGTTGTATGACAATGTAATATCTTCGATGGTAAAACCCAGAGTAAAAGTTTAAAATGTTAGAAATTATGTTTTGATGAATTTCTACGTAAAAAAACGATTAAAATATTATTTTCTACGGTTTCAAATACTAAATACGAAATACTTGCTGTGAGAAAATTGTACTTGCCTCGAAATTAATCGCTCTTTCCACATGTAATCAGGGTATTCAAGTGCCAAAAAATAGCCACACAATATACCTTTATTTTTCGTTCTTTCGTTATTTTCCTAGGGATTTTCCTTTCCTTCACTGGGTCAACTGAAAACGCACCGGCGCCTGAAGAGCCAATTGCCATGACCTCATTTTGTAGAAGGTGTAATACGATATCTACTTTGGTATTGATCCCTGCATTGAGAGCAACAAATATCATACGGCACGAGTTCTTTTTCCCACACGTTCTGTAGTATTTAATGCAGAGTCTAAGGATCCCTGAGACACAGTTCAACCAAGCGAACAAGCACAAAATGAAGCTTTCAACATTACCTCTTCTTCTGCTCCTCAGCGTCTCTCTATCAGGTATGGTTTTTGTCACATTTTTCGGAGTACAAGAGATGGGTGACCGTCTAACCTGAACTTTATCTTAATCGTAACATGTTTGACATGTTATTGAAGACTATCGCTAATAAAACTACGTTATTTTCCTGAAATTCCCCATTGACTCAATTCAAGATTTTACTGATTAAAGATTCGATGGCTGAAGACGGGAAAAACACCTTGGCATATATGTACAAGATATACAAGGTTTTTTTATCATGATCATACGAAAATGATAATATTCGATGAAGCTCGAAAATCGTTAAATTTTCTTGTTATTGGGCAGAGCAAGAATCACTATTTTCATATTTTCTTTAAATTAATCTTTTGAATGTGCACGCCAATACAAATCTGCCCTAAAAATACTCATGATTTAAATCTGCCTATAACCGTAAAATAGCGAAGCCTGTACCACCGATTAAATTCCTACACTTGTAACACTTGTTCTGGTGCTTGTTAGTCGTTCAAGATATGAGGTCCAGCAGTTACAGACGAAAGAATTATGCATATTTTCATAATTCCAAGATGGCTGTTACTATAAACGATTTTTTACATCAGGCGTCCAGGAATGGGTTAAAGTCATTTTATTTAAGTCCACAATGTTTTGTTTTTCTTTCATGTTTTCCAAACGCTTCTCTTATTTCTCTTCATGGAGAGCACTGAGAGCTTGTGCAAATTTCTCATATTTATAATTTATTCAACGCTGCCATTTGAAACACTCAATTCATTTATGCGCAAACTATCAGGATCATGTCTTCTTACTTCAAGGTCTTGAGGTGTTTCTCCAGAGACTTATCTCATTTTGAAGCAGTATTTACGACTTTAACTTAGGACCAGCATCGCTTAAACTTAGTTGTGATGTTTACATTGTACTCCTATGCCATAATGAGCATCTTGTTTTTAATTAGTTTTGTGTTCAAAAATTTCAATTGAAACTCAACACAAACATTAGGAAAAAATTGTAGTCTTCAGGTAGTTTTCTAGAATCCAGCTTACTGGGTAAGAGTAGGGTAGGACACACCAACTAAGTAACCGACGAATTGTATATTACTAAATTTGGAGATCATCATAAACTTGAGGCGGATTTTTTGACATTGCACACAATTATTCTGATATGAAATAATACAGCATTTGAATTTTTCGTATGCAATTAATAAAAGCGTGAAAAACACGGTACATAGGTAGTGAAATTTCCCGGTACAAGCATTCTGATCTTTATACAAAACTGGATATCATATGATTTAAATATTCACAACGTTTTGTTGATTGAGTTGTTGTATTTCTCCCGTAGCTGGAAGATGATATAGGATGACAGAGGATGGTCAATATATTTCTACCACTCGAATTAGTTCCTCTGCAAAAACTGCTGCAAAGAACTCGACAAAAGATACGTACTGTAAGGCTTGCTCAGCTTCAGACGAGATTTACTGCAGCCTGTGCGGGATAATGCACTCACACTGACAATTTTCGCTGTCATGTATAAAATACTGAAAAGGCAGGAGAAGAAAAATTAAAATTTTATCAAGTTCACAAGCCTTAAATTACAAAATTATACTCGTATTCACAAACACGTGAAAAAATATGCATCCGTGTGTTTTTTATATTTTTCCAATTTTTACTTATACTAATTGGATACATTCAAAGTTCTAATTTTAACTCACTACATTGTTTTGATGCGAGAGAGTTGCCAAATGAATTTTGAACTAAACAAACTGACCGAAAATGAATCTACGTATAATTCCTTCAACAGAGGGCGTAATGGTTTGCTACTATGGCTCATGGGCCGTATACCGACAAGGAATGGGCAAGTTCGACGTAGAAGACATTGATCCATTCCTGTGCACCCACATCATTTACGGGTTCGCCGGACTTGGACCTGATAACAAAATCAAAGCTTTGGATGCCTGGAACGACTTGTGTGACAACTACGGCAAGTGCGCCTTTGATCGCTTCACTGGACTCAAAAATGTCAACCCGAACTTGAAGGCTTTGCTGGCCATCGGAGGCTGGAACGAAGGTTCTGCCAAATACTCTGCCGTGAGTTATTTTTATAAGCCTATTCAATAGGTTTGGAGCAAAATATGTTTGCTAACTTAGTTATTCAAATATAGTATGCTAACAGTGCTTTCCTGCTTCAACAATTTTGAAGGATTTCATGATTTTGTGTAGGTTCGAATGAAATCACCCGAAATTTTTTATTATCTTTCAATTTGTACTCAAATCTACGCACAATGCAGTTAAAAAATTAAAAGATTTTTCTGTAGTTTCGCGTGTTCCTTCCGTGAGATGAATTGCGAAAGAAACTGTTCGCTTCCCAATTTCTTTCCTGAGCTCCTTTACCTTCCAATATTAATTATGATTTAGCCAACTTAACATGAAATCTTCAAATAACCCAAAGAAAAGTTCAAGGGCCGTGTCATTGAGGCCAGACGGGCTATTTATAGAGCTTTGAGTTTTAATTTTCGAGATTTATTTTTGAGAAGACGGATTTCGATAACATTTTAGGGTAGAAAGATTTGACGCAAATGAAATAGGTTGTAGTGCACCTTCAACGTCTAGCATGTTCCAAATCTAGTCAAAGACGAATAATTTGTAAATACGCTTTCAACAATGATTCATGTAAACTATATTTTATCACTAGTTCTTTATGATGGTACATTTGTGATGAAATGTTTTTTTTTGTCGATCGTCAAATGCGCAGCCATAAATTCCCTTATTTATTGAAAAGCAGTCTCAGAGGTCTTCTGAAAAACTCGGAATAAAGAATTGAGCTCAGAAAAAACTGTGTTTATGCGAAGCACATGCAGAAGTGGCTGACTTGGCCATTCTCCTGACCAGATGGCTGCTAGCCCTGCGGCTCGTGCCACCTTCATCGAGAGTGTGCTGGAGATGTTGGCGGCCCACAACTTCGATGGTCTCGACATGGACTGGGAGTACCCCACCGACCGAGGTGGTGCGCCTGAGGACAAGGTAAGCGCTACTGAATGCACTTCCATGAGTACATTGAGCGTTGCAGGGTGGAGCAAGAGGTAGCGAGTGGGAAATTTAAGGCCAACGAGTGTGTTCACCTATCAAGGGAGAGGAGTAAGAGAATTTTTAACAACTGAGTTTCTTGGGATTAAGAGAGTATTACCAGATATACCTAGAAGAGAAAGAAGTTTTTAATCGAGTTAATTTCGTGAAAATAAAAATGAGAATGAGAACAACCGAAGATTATACACATCATATAAAACGAGTTGTTCAGAGATTAGGTTAGTTGTACTGCCATGTCTTACAACTTTTCGATCAGGATTTAATGAGGGTGAGCGTTGTTGATGTTTAATTATAATTTATAAAAAACACTGTCATGACATGCGAACCCACAATATTTAGTGTATAACATCTGTCTTTGTTGTTCATCTTGTTCAAAACTCCCCCGAAATTCCATTCAGTCGAAGTTTTATCTGTGTATTTTCACAGAGCAAAATGTTTGGAATGAAAAAATTATACTGGATTGTCACTCAATAACTGAACAACACTCGTTCAACGATGTCCTTGGGTGTGCATGCCTGGAAGATGAATTAAAATAATCGCTGTTAAATAACCTGTTTTGAATTAAATGAACATTCCATATTATTGAGCAGAAAGAATTTGCACTTGTGGTTACATCGATGTGACTATAATCTTATCATGCTGATTTATTTTGTACGAATTGAGTTATTATGAATATTGAGAAGTTTATACTAAATTCCAGTATAACTTGTCAAAGTTATCAAGATTTCACTTCTTATGAACTGTTAGTGACACACTTAACTGAAGTGAAATTTTCAGCCACAACTCGTCTTAGATTTGACTTTATTTAAAAATGAAAATGAATTACAGTCGTGCATAATTCTACGGTGTATTAATAATCAAATCACGTAGGAGTCACTTGACGAGGAAATTTACGAATTGAAGTTGTGTAAGGAAAGTTATGAACTTTCTGGGAAAACAATGATTCTCTTTTCTACAAAAAAAAAACGCAGGGACTTCTTAAAATCTGTGTTCAATTTAGGGTGGATGTTGAGTGACAGTACGCTGCCCTCAGGTTGTGAGAGATGGGAGATGGCATGCAGATGGGAGGAAACCGCGTGTGATTTACAGAGGCTCTTGTAATGGACATTTTTGTACTTAATACCAATAAATTGACAAGAAACATTATGTTCTAGTACAATCAGCTTAGGAAGAATTTTAATTTTCAGGAACTCGCTAAAATTTTCAAAACGGCAAGGGAAAACTCAGCCTACTTTCACGCAAGTTACTGAAGTAAATTCTAGGAAATAACAAATGATTGCCAAAGAAATTATATTTATGGGGGATCCGAGAGTATACCTTATTTTCTATGACACCCGGAAAGATGAATGAAAGTTGTTTAATTTAAATTATATGAGAACGACCTGACATCCCTAGAAAAGTGTTTTGAAATACTCGTCTTAATCTAATTATCTTTCATCTTAATTTAATCTTTTTACAAATAATTATTTTTATGTTAAAAAAATCTGGTTTATATGAAGAAAAAAAGTCAAAATAACTACTACTTTCGACCGAGCGAAATGTTTGTATCATCAATTTATAAATTGAGATTTTAAGTGCAGCACTTTCAATAGGTGAAGTTAAACTAATTTGTTCCAAGGAGAGTCAAAAAAATAACTATTTAATTCGCATCTGATCATTTACAGAAAACGGGAATAGCTCATTACCACGACGAAATGTAAATGAGATAACTTAATTAAATTTTTATCATTATAAAGGTTCCTTTGATACAAATAGCCCATGCGTAACTGCAAATGCAATCAGTATCTAGTGCTTTGATATCTCATGATATATTAAAAACTTATTATATTTTTATACGTATTTAGAATGTTTTAATGCTCATATAAGATTTCTTTAGCATTTTATAAAGTATCGTCATTATAGATGCACTAGAAATAATAGCATCAAATTTCTGTATCACACCAGTAAAGACCTCGACCTCATTGCATCAGCCCACTCCCGCGCTTCGTAAATCATTCGAATTGCCTAATACAGTAAGATATGGGAATGACTGAAATGTCTCAATCACCGCCCTCACATGTGGGAGAAGAGATTTTTTTTCAAAACGTTCATCACTTGACGTATACAAATGCCTAATAAAAGTTAAATCTAGAGAAACATGACGATTCTACAGGAAAACTTCGTCATCTTGATGTCGGAACTGAACACAGCTCTACACAGCAAAGGACTCCTGCTCACGGCCGCCGTCTCTGCTGGCAAGTCAACCATAGATGCTGCCTACGACGTGCCCGGCTTCTCTGCCGCGGTCGACATGATCCACGTTATGACTTACGACCTTCATGGCGCCTGGGAAAGCTACACTCATCACCACACCATACTCTATCCTTACCCTCAGGTAACTAATTTTTTAAAATCGAATTTAAATTGTTATTTCAGTGGTCTTGCTGAATCAATATTTGTATTCAATTGACTTTTGAAAAAAATGTTTATTGCTTTTCTTTTTTGTTTTTATTGCGTCTTTGACTCGTTATGCGATTCCCGCTGGAAAATAACGACATTTTCCAAACCAGTGAGACCAGCTCTTTGTTGTACAGTACGATTAGCTTCAGGATTGACGTTTCCGATATAACTTTGAATTTTGGGAAAAAATTTTTTACGTCTTCGTTTCAGGACACTGGCGGCAACGCTTACCTCAACATCGATTATGCCATCAACTACTGGATTGAGCTGGGAGCCCCTCCCTCGAAGCTGGTGCTGGGGACGGCCACCTACGGCCGCTGTTACAGGCTGGACTCTACAAGTAATACCGGCATGTACGCTCCAGCGTCCCAGCCAGGCAGTGCTGGACCGTACACCAGATCTCCTGGATTCTTGGGCTACAATGAAGTGAGTTAAAAAAATACTGGTAGTTCTAAGAAACATAATTTCCGACACAGGGTTCGCACGATACAGTGTGACTCATTTTGATCGTTTTCAGTTTGATTTTCACTGTGACACAATCACACAAAAATGTTGATTGAGTAGATTTGAAGAAAGGCCAATTCGTCAATTCACAAAATATTTCGCTTCAATTCAATTTGGAATCGACCTAGCTTTCGATACAAGGTTCATTATCATTAATCTGGTCATACCTTCACAAATCGACATTCAAACATTCATTTACACCCACTTTTCAAACGTAACCCGTGTGAGAGCCTATATATAATATGATTTTCCACAAAGTTAGATACAAACGCATCTCAGAAACATTTATTTGAAGATAATTATGAATCCGTGGAATCTGGAGAGTTGTATTTTTCTTTGAGCACTATATTTTAGAGATATTGAGTCCAAAACCTTTAGTTCAATATGGTAATTAATGTGCTGAAATGGTCAACAAAGTTCAACACCATTGCCAGGGCTACTAAATGAATAAATAGTTTTATTCATTAATTGATTTGTTAATTTATCGGGTGCTGCTCTCCAATTTCGGTAATTTCATGGAGTTTTATGTATTTTGCGGCGGTTTGGGAAAAATGCGCCGCACCATAAGTTATGAAGTGTGCATAAATTGTTACATCTTTCTCAGCTGTGCGAACATGACCTTCAAAGCGCGTGGACAATCGTGAAAGATCCCGACATGAACGAACCCTTCGGTTACGATTTCAACTTCGGCAACACGTGGTGCGGCTACGACAGTCCGGAGTCCATGCAGGCGAAGGTGAGCTTTGTGGCCCACTGCGGTGAAGACCTTACTACTTCAGACCACAATGTTAGGTAACACATTTATTTTACTGCTTTGATTACAGTCCTCTCAGGCCCAATTCCATCAATCAAAGATTTCGTGGAACTATATTCGTTTCTGTTAAAGTATTGCACCCAAAAACTGTTAATTAGCCCTACATAAAGTATCGTTATTATGATTGCACTAGAAATAATTGCACCAAATTACTGTATCACACCAGCAAAGCTATCGACCTCATTGCATCAGCCCACTCCCGCGCTGCGTAAATCATTCGAATTGCCTCATACAATAAAACATAGGAATGACTGAAATATCTCAATCATCTCACTCACATGTGAGAGAAGAGATATTTTAAAAATTTTTTATCACTCGACATGTACAAACGCCTAATAAAAATTAAATTTAGAGCATCAAGCAGCATCGTTCAAATATAGTATTGTATTTTCAGTTGTCCCTGCAAAATTTATGTCATTTCCTAAATGCTGTACGATCAGTGAAAGTTTGCTCATGAGCGACTCTTCTTAATGTTATTTTTAGGTTTTCTTGTTAACCTTGTTAGTATTAGAGCGTTGAGTGCATTAGTCGTAAAATCAAGTCACAATTAATAGGTGTTTTACAAATAAACAGTAAATTCTGTTTGATGCCTCTGTTCCAAGGCCATATTAAATAACCAAATTGGTAGCAGAACATTTAACTTCATGTTAAGGCCATCTGTAAATAGTTTGTGCAATATTTGTTTATTCTGATGCATAATGATTTTACTTCTCTGTCAACCTTTGTTGGTGCATTGGTGATCTATTTTGCTCATTAATTCCTAAATTTGACTACAAAAATGTTACTTTTTTTCATAAAAATGTGTGAGCCATTCGTAGAGATGAAAATGGCAGACATGAATCAGCTAAAATAATGTCTATTGATCAGAATAATATTCTGAAGCTGTTTATGGTGCTTCTCAGAGGAATAATAATTTTTTTTATCATAATATGTGTATGCAATTGTGGATACCAGATCACATCCCTAAGAGAAAAATTACCATATTTGGGCAGAAGGAATTCATGAAATTTTGTATGTCAATTTCAGTTGTATATATCTGATTGATTTTCATTTACAGTGGAGCTTTATATGTTAGATAGTTAATCATACTAAACAATTACGTCAAGGAAGAGGAAGTAGTCATTAAAGCCCACAATTTGATTATAGGATTTAGATTCATTCACATAAAGCCAGAAGTGGTGGTCAAGCATTATTACCTTTTATATCTAATGAATATTAAATATCGATAGCTATTTCATCATAATTTACATTACGTAAAAATTTTATTTATTTCAAAAGTTGGAATAGCCAAATGCTGTAACTCTTGTACAATAGGTTCACATTTCACTCTTTTGAAGGCGCTCCACTGCTTGTGAGTTTTTACTCTGATACCGAACAGAAAAAATCGAGTGAGGTACGTATTGATAAAATAAACTCTAAATTTTAATCTTTTTGTTGTTTATTTTCTGTATCAACATTCTGTATTAGCATATTATTATTAGCATTACTTAACATTCGTTTCAAAAAACTAATAGAAAATCCTGTGGTAAAAAAATTTTGGTTATCTGTTATGGGCCTGAACTTTGGATGCCAGATCTGTTTG
This sequence comes from Platorchestia sp. MABIK, assembly GCA_014220935.1. Taxonomy (NCBI): domain Eukaryota; kingdom Metazoa; phylum Arthropoda; class Malacostraca; order Amphipoda; family Talitridae; genus Platorchestia; species Platorchestia sp. MABIK. The sequence continues at coordinate 77,817 of JACJUY010002943.1, read as the reverse complement.
GATTACAAGTTTTAGCAATCACTTGAAGACTGGCCAACACATGCTCTAATTCTTAAATGTGAATGAATAAAATTAGAAACACTCAAAACGATAAAAAATACCAGGAAAATTGTGATATTGGAGGCTTTTTAAAAAACCTTAAGTATTTTAGAACAACAAAAGATTTCTTTGATTCTATTTTCAAGATAGTGTTTTTAGTAACAAATTCCATAGCTCTCTATGTTTTAACATTATTCTGTAAAACATTCATGGCTAGTTAATTTTCATTTTGATGGAAAAGACATCAGAAATGCGATGGCCTCCGAATACAGTGCCAGGAAATCAACAGTGCATGTACTTCTCCCAGTATCTCTTGATTGAAACATAATTTAAAGAAATGTTAGATGAAGCTTCAACATATTTTTAGGGGAATTAACGGTCATTTATGAACAGTATTTGAACTTAAGGTAACAACCTAATGCTTCATTTACAACCTAATGCTTCTTGCGCAAATAAACGAACAACTAATGCATGAGGGCATCAAACAATTGGGATACCTGAAGTAAGGTTTAAATTTTAGCGGCACTGCTAAAATATATCTTCTGAGGAGAAAATTGCTAACGTAGAAACATAATTTTCAACTTACGCAGTTTCGTTTTCTTCTTCCCTCTAGGCGGCGTACGCCCAACAGAAGGGCTTGCTCGGCCTCATGGTCTGGAGCATCGAGACCGACGACTTCCATTCCCAGTGCAGCTCGAGGCCCTTCCCTCTCATCAAGACCTTGGTGGAGACCTTCACGGGCGCGCCCATCACCACCCCCACTCCGCCCTCCACCACCACGCGCGTGAGTTTTTGTGACAGCGATGATGGTGAAAGCTTTTTTATTTTAAAGCTAAACGAAGGCACACAGGTTGCTTCATTTTGAAACTCGATTGAAATTTTGTGGTAGATCCGTTCACTTTACGAACTGAATATACGACTGTTAAAATCAACTACGATAGGATTAGTAACTGTAGCTCCGAAACCTAATTCACTGTAACTGATATGTGTTACCCTCAAATGTTAACTTCTTAGACCCTCCATCTCATTGCACTGTGAAGCTTTAACAAAAAAGTTGTCCCTGCGCCGTTAAACTACGGAATTTGGAAAAGAATATTGTTGACGCAGCTTTACAAATTCTAAAAATTCAATTCTAATTAGGGTAGCCCCTGTGAAAAGCAAAACGCTCTAAACAATTCCCAAGCTATACCTAAATATGTTTAATGCTCAGTATCGCATAAAAAAATGAAGCCTTGCATGATGTTTATGGCTCATAAGTGTTATAGAACTGACTCTTGTGACTAATTCACGCGGCCTGGCAAATGACGACACGAAGATTCAGGCACAAACTGATAATGCTTCATTATAAACGCATGAAAAATTGACGAAACTATCCAGATTTAATTTCTAAGCCCATGAAGCATTTTCTAAGAAGTAGGAGGCAGAAAATCTATTCTGCCGGAGTTAAGGTATCTTACGGATCTCAAAAAGCAAAATATTTCAGCTACAATAATGATCCTGCAGAAAAATTAGTTCTGAGTTTTTTGCAGTGATTTTACGTACGAGTTCATTAGAAACATTTTAAATTTCCAAATATTTTCACATCCGTGCATTCATTTCGTGAATACGCTAAGAATTTTATGAATAGTTAAATTTCATGATGTATACATTCATTCTTGATATTATAGTAGTGCTTATTGGGCGAATCTTAGGGAATCTTTTTCTCAGAATAAGTAGAAGTACCGACGTTATTGAGAACATTTATTATAGCAAACGTTTCGGAATAAAAATCATTCCATCATCAGGGCTGGAAGAAATAAGAAGTAATTACCAGTCATGAATAAGACGAATAAGGTCGGAATAGAAATAACAAACAAAAAAGCAAAAAAAAAATAAAAAAATAAATTATTATCTAACGATTGAAGTACCCCACATATGCGTATAGGTAATATACACAGTACATACAGGCGTACATAACCATACATGCACATCACACTCATACACCTACACATATATATACACACACACACACACTAAGCATACCGCAAGTTAGGAAGTAGGGGCCACAAATAATTTTGTCGCGCTGAAATCGTTATTTAGTGAAGGTTTATTTGTGAATATATAAAGAGATTCTAGAATACGGAGGTCTTGTTCATTAAAGGCTTTGCATAGGATAGAAAAATTTGACATTTTGAAAGGGTGATTGGAACTATTGCAATGGTTTCTAATGGCGGACTGAGAGGGACAAGCAAATGGGCGGCCAGTAATATGAGAAAATCCTGAGTGTTTGCTGTGACGGATAAATAGTTGGAGGGTAGTGCTTCCAACGTACGATTGCTGGCAGCAATCACAAACATATACATATACACAGCAACTTTCCAGGCAATCATCCTGTCGCTCTTTCCTGTTAAAAAAGACGAAATCTTAAAAGTATTCTTATAATACACATGAACATCAACCGCCGCAAAGAAAGTTCGAACGAGGAATAGAAACTCTCTTTGAAATTCAGCGTTCAGGTAACCTAGGAATGGAAGGCCAATAAATATTTTCTGTTTCGGTACAGTCATGGTTACAGGAGAGGGGGAAAATTTAATATTGAGGAATTTTCTGACTATTTGATTAACAAGATATTTTGGAAAATTATTAGGTGCGAACATTTTTTGCAGATATTCTAATTCATTGTGTAATATTTGGTACGTTATCGAGACGCATTGATATTTTAAATAAAAATAAGATTATTAGAAAAATTAAGTCTAAATTCAATTATTTTTTGATGTTGTTTGCGCTGAGAAAATGAAAATAATTTGCGTATCTGCCCCTTATTTTATCCTTAAAAATGTTTTCAGACCAGATTAATTCGTGAAGGGAATTACGCGGCAATTGCTTGTGCTAAGCAAAGTAAATAAATTCCCTCAAATTACCAATTTTTGCTCAATGGTTTTGCAACATTGATTACGACTAATTCAAAATTAAGAACTGCTGATGAAAAATTTCAAAATACGTGCATTCGCCGTAGTATTTACTGTCTCTTGTGCTTCTTGAACTAACTGCATATTTTCTTCGACCACACACCTAGGTGGCAAAATATCAGGTAGTATCTTTATGAACAGCATCCACATGAACTATTTTTTAGGATCCTGATGCTACTACGGTGTCGACAACCTCAACCTCAACAACCACAACGCAGCCCACCACTTACCCGACGGCTGTCCCCGGCGAGCACTGCTCGTATCCCGGCAACAACCCGGACCCGGACGACTGCAGCATCTTTTACCAGTGTGTCTATGTGAGTATACCGCAATTACCATACTTTAGGTAGACGAAAAAGATTGGTTCCGATAAAATTGAAAGGCTTATTTTTCTTTAGTGAGGTGATGCCAAACATATTTCTTTAGAGTTAAATATGATAGCCAAAAATGTTTTACTTATAAAAAAATAAAACATTTCAAAACTTATAGAAAATGTATAGTAGCATCGACTAATTTAGTTTTAGATTGAGTTCTCAGACGCTGGCTGTATTTTCTGCGTCATAATTTAATACTCAGTATCAGCATTTTATAAGTTTTCAAAATTTCTTGAATTCCTAGTCAGAAATGATAGTAGCTACACGTCAGAGGCAAGTAAATCTTATGTCCCGAATGAGTTACTCGAAAAATTCAGAGGCTTTCCATCGGATGATTTGTATTTGGCTGTATGATCAGAATATCAATTCGATCAGCGTTAAGTTTAAAATTAACTTACATCTCTGAGCAATAGAATTATGTTACTGGACATTCTACTGTAGCTGGTAATGTTTAAGTGCGGCATTTCTGTAAACGTGTTTAAAATTAATGTCCTGGACAGTACAGAAATTATTTTGATATCCCTCAATCATGATTCAAAATTAAGATGCCTTAAGTATGTTTTTCGCACAATGAATTGAACTGATTTCTTACATAACGCTTACAAATAATAACGGAGGTTGCCGCTTGTGACTTCGAAGAGTCATGCCAATTGTGATGAAGTACAGCAGCCCCAAAATAACTTCTAAAGTACTTGAATAAAGTGTTAGAATTTAGATAAGTGAAACGCTATCAACATAAGTACTTCAGTCAAAACGGCCAAACAAACCGTGGAACGAAATACTTTTCATTCAAGTGGTTTAGAATAATTAGCTAGATTAGTAGTTTATAGAGTATATGTTGCGAACAACTGAAAGACATTACATACTTAACTTGGAAGAGTTTGCTCTACAGTGCTGCGAAACTACATACCACGGTTAACGAGGAGCAATGCATAAAATACAAAAAAATTGTATCAACGTAGACAGAATCGAACACAAAGTCTTTCTGAAAAACTTTACGAAGCACTGATTTGTCATTTACTCCAACAACGAACTTGAACTGTTTTGTTGTCTTTGAAACCTAGCATGATCAAAACAGAAGCGTGCCCAACATCTGATGTGTGATCCAGTTATTCATTGAATAATTTCAGAAACGAAATTAGAGTTCTAATATGAATTTATTTACAGACTGGGTCTGACTACTTGGAGACTGTTGCCAACTGCCCCCCGGGATCTCTGTACAACCCAGAAACTTTCATCTGTGACTACGACTACGCGGTCTGCGCTCTCGACCCGAGCTACTGTCCTGTAAACTGTCCTGTGTAAACTATGTACAAATACCCAGTAGTGTAGATGGAAGAGTCTATTGCACGTAGCTAGCCTGGGGCTATATTATACATAATTTATACATAGCAGCGAGGAAATAATTAGGCATCCGCAGTATACTGTATTATTAATTTTTCTTATTTGAAATATGTTGTATTTCCAATTACTTCGTCTAGAAGCTTGTATATAATATTGCACAAAATTTATCAAAATCCAAAATTTTCTAGATATGTTTCTGTTTACTACGCCAATTTAGAAAATTATTAAGCAAGGGCAGTTATGTATATTGTTCAGAATTCAACGAGATGAGTAATTTAAAAAACGATATTTTGTTTTATTACGTTCCTTAAATTCGATCCCTGAAGTCACCTGCTATGGGATTAGATAATGAGTTAAAAACATCTTCTTCTCAGTTTAATAGGTTTATTAAAAAGTAAAATATTGTACGCTTTTGCTGTTAGTAGTTTTGTTCTGCTCTTAAGCTGCTAATCAAATTTCACCATACCTAAATTAAAATTTTTTAGGTTTAAATAAATGCATGCTAATGCTACTTTTCAAAGCATTTTTATAATATTCTACCTTTGCGACATCGAGCTGAAAATAAATGTAATTTCTAACTAAGATCAATTGATAAGGAAACATTGCTCACAAAAATGCCTTAGGAAATTCACAGACACACTAACTTCACAGAATCTAGTTTTAAATTAAACAGAAATTAAAATGAAACCACAACAAAAAATCAGTAACTCATTTAGTCGAACGTTTTGAGCCTAGGATCATTTTCAACATATTGTTTGTTAACACAAAGCAACATTCAATGAATATTCACTCTAAATTCGTAGCTCTTAAGCCGATATAAACGTTGAATATTTGTAATTCTAGAGGCGAAACACCTACCAAGTTATCTATACGTGCAACCAGCACAGTTTTGGATTCAGGGACTTGAAACTAAGTCGTTGGACAATTCATGCGGACAAGAGGAAGGATGCGATTCATAAGAATGTTGAAAACATACGAGAGAGGAAATTAAAATGAGAGAAGTTTAAGAACTCAGAAAAACACAAAATGTACGGAATAAAAAACCATTTGTGAAAATATGGGCTTGCGGTTTACTATTTTGGTCGGAAACGAATGTTGCAAGTCATTGAAGAAAGGTTTCATTATGTGTACGTACAAAGATTCCAGAATGCTAATGCCTTACTCAATAGAGCATGCATTTAATTTTTTCGAGACATGTTGATACTTTGATTGCATTCACTATTTCGGGGTTTTCTAATACTGGGAAATTTTTTACTTTGTGTTTTTTGTTTTTCAGAACTTTTAACGTTTCTACATTTTGATTCCCTCTCTCTTGTTGTTTCCAATTTTTCCACACTTTTGCATGCATGCAATCTTTCATCCTTTCTTCTCTTCACGTACAGCAAAAGAACTAATGGTAGCAATCCTGTTTACAGACCTATCATAACACAAACTGATATTTTTTTCAGTGTCTCTCCTAGTTTTAAGTTTTTTATTCTTTCTGTGCATTCAAGAGTTACAATTGCAATGTGAATCTGAACTGAAGCTTACTTAGCATTTTCTCAGAATTTGATGAAAATAAACCTACGCATAAAACGTCCGAATTGAAGGTTTTTAAGATTTCTCTTTGCTTTTTTTCTTACAAATATATTACTGCGCAAGCAAGGTAAAATTAATATCATAAATTGGCTCAAGCAAGCAATTCTCAATTTTCAGGTTTCAAAAGACAGCATTTATGAACTATATCTCTGCTGTAAGACTATGATTGAGAAAAACGAAACACAATTAGATCAAATAACTCAATGGCTGGAAATCTTTGTGCGGTTTATCATTTAAGATCCGAGACTGGTGACTCGGATCTTAATGAAATAAGGTCCGAAGCTATTGAATCGATAGTTCTGCCAGTGTGAATACAGTGAAGCTAACCTGTGCCAAGGATCTTTGCAGAGTATTTATTGGATTTGATCTGAGTCTCAACATCGAAAATACTTTTCGATGATAACACTTTAGTCGATTATAAAATATATTTTTGCGCAAAAAATAATTTTACTTTTCATCAAACACTTAATCTACCGTAGAGGCCAATTGATTTCGAAGCCCATACTTCAAGGTTTTTGGTGTTCGTACACAGTATGGAGGAAACGGAATGAAAAAAATTGAAAATTTTTCAGACGTGTGAGTAGATATGGCAGTTTGAGGCACAGTAGGATACTAATCAATCCCAAAAAATTGATTTGTTACCAGAATCAGAATTAAAACGGACGTAAATCAAATCTGCTCAACTGTGAAACTGAATTATGAGAAATTTCCCACCAGGAGAAACCCAAGAACCAAACCTTAGAATTGAAGACTTTAAAAGAACTTCTCCATGATACATAACCAGAGGCCATAATCGATGGATAAATTTGGCTCTATTAACCCTGATTTAAAGATTATAAAAAGCCCAAAAGATGACTGCTTTAACTGTCAGCATATGTATACTCGAAAAATAATTTACTCTACACTGAACTCTTCCACTGCTGCCTACTACACATAATTGTCTCGATCCAACATTCACTCTCCGTGCCCACTCAAGTTCGCGTCTCGTTGCCTCTTCACCTCGTCTTCTTTATGACTTGTTCATTACCCTGGCCTCCAATGTGTATGGGTGAGCTCGAGTTTAAGAAGCCTACCTCTGACCCTTGCCTTAGGTTTAAAAACATATAAAGTTAAGTTTATAAGTAGAAATTTTTTAAACGGAATTACGTGTTGAGTAATGCAACTTTCTCTTGGCCGTCGTCTTCATTTACGTGATATAAAATGAAACCGTAGCTCCTCATGGTGGAATGGCGGGCTTGAGATTAAACTAAATTAGGGATTGCTTTTGGTCAAAGGATCTGACCAAGGCCAGCGCTTCTTTTGTTTTGTTGCCCAGTAATCTATAGTTTTGTGGAGTACCTTGAGCCATTGAGATCCGTGATGCTTCGCCACATGAGAGACTTTATATAGCCAAGCTATATCGCTAAGCTTTGATTACAAAGCTTGATTTTTACTGGGAGCATAAAATTGTCGGGGCTAGTCTTTTAGTGCCCGTTCTTTTGTAAAAAATTTTAACCGAAAATACTTTCGTCATCGAAATTCAACACGAAATCATCGAAAATTATAAAGATCGGAATTGCGGAACATCTTGGCATAAATCATCGATTTATTCAGTGCTCATTTAAAGGACAATTTTATTACACGATTGAAATCGTAAAAATTATGCAACGAGAAATTAATCGTTCACATATAATCATATCTTTATAACAAAATGACAATGTTTTGCAAGTCAAGTTTATTGAAAAGAATCCCAGTTGTTAAATTTAAAGAATTTAAAGAATTTAATTAAAGAATCCCAGTTGTTAATATAAACGAAGCCGCTAAATTGACACCATTTCAAACACTAACGTGTGTATTTCAAATCATTTTTTATGAAAATATCTCTATGCAATGGAGCATTCATTTTGACGTATAAACCGATTTGTGCATGCGCAGACTTTATAATGTGATTCTAAGAAGTGTTAGCTAAGCTAACCGTGTTTTAGTGCAGTCATTCAATAGAGGGAATTAAAGCGAACTGAGGTTATTCTGTTCAATAAATAAATAAATAATTTAAGAACTTTTCGTTATGAAAATACATTAAATGGAGCGTTTGACATATAGGCCATAAACGTATTAATATCAAGGGAGCTGGTTCGTTTTTCCGCTAAATGTTAAATATAAGAGAAGGAGAAGATTAAATAAAAAATGAAAATTGAGATTAAAATGTGAGGCAATGGTATGCTGAAGATTGTAAGAATTTCAGCAGATATATTCGAGTAGCTTGACTGGAAGTAGTTAGTGTACGAGACTTATAAGGAAGAGGAGTTTAAGATATCGATGTGAATGCCAAGGAGATAAATGGCACGAATGCATGGTGGTGGCCAAGGACAAAAATAGGTTTGTTCGGAATACAACAAATATAGAAGTAATTCAGTGTGCAAAAATTGAACCAGTGAATGGTGCTAACGAGTTTATTGAAGAGGCCTGCCTATCTACCTATAATGTTCAAGATAAACAAGTACGTACTTCTAAGGTAGTGAACGAGAATATGAATGAGAGAAATCTCTCATTCATACTCTCTCTATATTCATTTCCAGGGAGTGTGAAAAACGTGAAGATGGTTTCCAGCTTTATGGATTTGGATGGCTAGATTCATGCTGTGTTCTTCATACGAGACGAAGTCCACTGTATCCCTTCACTGTATAGTGTGTCGAATTAGACACATGCCGAATTTTATTGGATATAAAATTAATTAATTGAGACAATTGACTTTTCTACGGTTCTTACCGCTAATGGGACATACTATACACAATATGAATGGGCATGGTACGCGTTCAGTACACCCCTCAAGCAGTAGAGCTCAGTTTGGACGTTTTTCCGGACGAGTTTATACATGCTATTTTTCTATTTCAAAAAATAATTCATGCAGTGATGGAGTAGTGGTAGGTCCTTTCTTTTTAGGTGCGGTTCAATACAAACACGTACATAACAGCAATTTCTAAGCCAAAATTTTGAAGTTTCACAGGGAAAATAAAACGTTTAACTATTTGGTTTTTAACTTAGATAAAAATCTAAATTATGAACCTTTACCTTCGGCTTCTAATAATTAATCCTGAGCCAAAGCCCATGGATAGGCACATGAATGAAATGAACTGATATAGTTTCACATTCACTAGTTTTAATCCTCGGGCCTTAATAATACAACGACTGAAGTCGAAGATATACTTTTGGAATTTCAGTAGGAGCCACATGTTACATCGAAATTTCTCAGTACTGATCATTCGATAGGAGGTTAATTTCAAAACGTCGACGGTGCTAGAGGTCATGTAGTCGCTCAGAAGTTACGCAGTTGACCAACTGTCCTGACAAGCTCTAAGGTCGACAAAGCAGCCACGAGACGGCAAGGTGAAATAATAGTGGGTCCGTCAGCGACGCAGGCTCTCGAAGGAGCTCATTGGAGTGTCGGAATCATCAGCGTTCACAAGACTACAATTACACAAAATCATGCATAAATTAACATAACTTTGTTCAAGTAGACAAAAAGATAACCAAATGCACAATAATTTCAAAATTGATGAACGAGTTTCCAAAAACATCGTTAAAGCATTTAGTAATCTTACAGACCCAGATACAACAATTAAAGTTTGCGTGTATTACTAAAATTATAAAATCAATAATCTCTTAGTACGAAATAATATTTCAAGACCCAGAGTCAGGGACCTAGAGAGCCAGTGTAATGTACCAATTTAAGTGAAAGAAGAAAATGTGAGTTTCTTAATAAATGTTACATTGGCATTACTAGGATAACTCTGAAACAATGAATAAATGGACACGAATATCAAGGCTCTATTTTTAATCCTTTCCGTGTTGATCGTAGTTGTAAGCACTAGAATGAAGATCTTTACTCAAACACAAAAGTTCTATTTCATGTTATCAAAAAAGAGCATATCCGAATAATAAAAACATTTCACATTCACGAGCATAACCCGACCCTCAATGAAAATACTAAGATTTCGCTGCTTTAAAATTACTCATTTGGACTGATGCCTAGTAGTTTGAAACATACGCTCGTTCGTCGATTTTGCCTCTGTCTCTGGTGCCATGAACATGGAACTGCTGTGTAGTATTAGCTATCCTGTTGGTGATCAATATTCGTACAGTACAAAAATTTTTCCTATCTAGTCGTCTTACAAAGTGATTTTCTATATTTTTACTCGGTCTGATATTGCTTGAACGATTGATTAACATTTTTATCAATGTGAATCTATATATATTTGATCTATTTTTTGAATGAAAATATGATCTTTTTCTTTGTATAAAAAGATGATCTACTCTATTTTTTCAGCCTGAAGATGATAGTTTCATCGAAATGTAGCGGTTTATAGATTGACAGAGATATAGCATTTTAACGATTGACATTGGGTTCAGTAAAAAAATTTTGAGTCATTTTCTTTCTATTTTAACACTTTAAGAACTTGAATTATGATTCACATGTTCAAGTGATGGGCTTCCCAGAAATAAGGTGTGGTGCACACTGTCCTTAAGTAACAATTAATTATTTCCTGCTCACCGGCTCGCGGTTTCCATCCAGACGAGTGTCTTATAATTCTTGAAATTTTGTTCTTGAACTATGTTTGGTCAGAATAATTCAAGAAGTGCAGAAAGAAGTGAAAATAATGGGGGTTTCGAGCATACCTTCACATCAACCTTTTATTAAAATATAAGATAATGCTCCCAAAAGGTCTATCCAATGAATCAGAGCTGCCCATATCCCAATGGGTGGAAGAACTGGATAAAAAAATAATGATAGACAAGAATGGATGAAAGTTGAGGCAGTGTGGTGTGCTTGGGTGTCTCAATGAGTGTGGATGGAAACAGGAAAGTTTGATGACCTTAAACAAGAAACCAAGAGAGAGTTGCATTGTGTTAGTGTGGGGCGTTGGAAAATAAGTACCAAATGATAGGTAATGAACGCGTGAAGTGCTAGATTATGGAGATGGAGTTGGGCTAATTGCAAGAAATGCATCAAGTTGAAGATTGTAAAAATTGTTCGAACGAGATTATGAATTTTTTTTGCAATGAAATATGAAGAAGTGTAAGTAAATAAATGCCTTACTTTGATAATGACCTTCACAACAACTACAAAGCAGTCAGCTCATGAATAGAATGCAAAAAAGTTAATCCTTTGAAATTAACGAGGAAAAACCTTAAGCGATTGTCCCATTATTTCAATTGGGCTGAAGAAAATGATTTCTCATCTTCTTAACTCAAAGAGAAGGAATGGATGAATGACGTGCACTCTCAATAACTAACTGAGTTTCTCTCAAACCTCTCCGACCTGTCTCAATCGCTTGCTAAAATTATTAGACAGCTGCACTTTGGCAGAAATTCTACTGGTACCGTATTTAAATCGAACCAATATCTTTCTTGACCTCTCGTGCCGTGGAGAATACAAAAACAGAACATGAAAGAGTAGTGCTAGAATGTAACGTTCCCAGAGATGGTAATGGGGACTACGTGGTAGTTCAGCTTAAATGGAATTTACTGGGAAAATTTGTTCAACGTTAAAAACAGCAAGGAATTCAATGGCTATTTCTATTCTAATAAAAGAAAACAAAGTACGAATCGAAAAAATTTGTACTACGTGTTGACCAAATCAAAGGGTTGAGAACAATATCCAAAAGCAAGCTGGCAAACAAAGTTCAAATACTTAGCTCAAGAAAATATTATTCATGCATCATACAAAATTCTTTAGAACAACGTTGCATAACTTGTACCTTGGTGTTATATAACCTACCAGATATTTATGCCTATTGCTCAAAAATGAGTATTTCCATTACTGCAACGCACTGACCCTGACTAGATTCAGTTCTGTGCCAGCACCCCGTGACAGATACCAAATGTGGGCCACGCGATCGACCTGTTCACAGCGTCGTGAACGGCAAGATATCACGCTCCGAATGTGTTTGGGGGAAAAAAGAGTAATATTACAACTCATGGATTTGAAATCAATGGACATTCGATTGCATCATCGTTAGGTCATATACGTACTTTCCTTTATTTATCTGTTTTAAACCAGTTGTGTTTAACGGCCACGAAAATTTTTTTTTAAATATTTCTTTATTCTTCTATTTCTAGATGTTGATGATGATGATCTTTGGTTCGAAGCGTCCATATTAATTAAATGTTTTTTGATTTTCTTCTCAATTACTTTTTCTAAAAATTTACTACGTAAAAAAGATGTTTCTTATTTAAAACTTTGTTCGTCAATTTTTTTTTGTTTTGTTTATGAACTTAATTTAATCTTGATTCTAGGCACCGAGTACCGGTACACGCTTTGTGCATAGATTCCCCGTTCCTTCAATGCCAAACTAAATGTTGCGTTCCTAGTTTTTCTCCTGCGCTCATTTTTGTTGTGGCTAAGAAGAAGTAAACTAATGACAATTTAATCGGCCTGAAAGCAAAGGTTATAAGTAAGGTTATAATATTTTTGAGTCACATGTCATCTAGACTTAGGCATCTCAAACGACAAACAGAAAGCTGATCTAATGAATCATATATATCTTGAGTACTTCTTTTATTGCTCTCATTACATATTTCAGTGCAACAGATGTACTCTAGGGCTGTGACATGCAAAGAGTTTGATTATGGTTATTATACTGGACGATTGCCACAGCACTCTCGTTTCTATGAAATGTGGCAGGCTATTGTTTCAAAATCCATTTTTTATGGCCTTGAGATGAAGACGATGAAAAGTGATTATTCGATGATGCAGAACTAGTGAGCATATAAACGACAAATGATGCAATGGAAAACTGTCTCTACAAAACCAATTTGCCTAATGACTATGAGTTGAAGCATGAGTTGTTTAGATCGAGCTGATGAATATCTTATTCTCGTGATGATCGTGTGAAACGGCGTTCAGATATGTCCTTAAATTAAATTTGTCAAAGCTTCAAAGGTGTAGAAAATTCGGCTATGAACGTCTGAGTTATCTACTTCGTGTTTGAAGCCCCCTACTCTTCCTCCAGAGACGGTTCAGTCATTTTCTGTTACGTAGAATAAGCGAAAATACTTGAAAGTGAAGAACCATTTTCCACCATACTGCAAACGAACTTTGAGTGTTTCTAAAAAATTCTGATGAATTTGAAAATAATTGAATTCCTGTCATCTGAATGAACATTAATTTCAATCAACAGTTCTCAAACAACGATTAGGAGATGTAACAAAAATGTTTTTCAATTATTGATCAATTTGTTTTCTTTTTAAGATGTTAATAACTGAAGTTGTCTCACAAGTATGAACTATAGTGAAAAGAGTCTAGTTTAATTTGCAATTAATTGCTTCAGAAATTAAGATTAAGTGCGAAAAATATTTCATCGCCATATACTCACAAATTAGGAGAAGACAATGAAACTTTTTGCTCGAAGTACAAAGGAGTCAGGTAGGTATGATATTGTTAGTCTCACAGTACAAAATATTACCAAGCGCTTTCTAAATATTTTTCAAGTTACACTGGTGTGTACCAGTTATATTAATGTGAACTCTCCAGAATAATGAGGCAACAAATTCTTTGTTTCGTTGTTTCAAAAATCTTTTTATTTCAAACCGATTTCAAAAGCAGCTGGGGCTCTGCGCACCCGTAATGTGATTAGATCTTGAATACTCAACCACTGAATCTTGAAGTATCCACCCAACTGATCTGAAGTATTCCCCTATTAGTGAGGAAGCAATGAATTATTAGGACCATCATGATCAGCAAAATTTAAATAATAAATGAAACTCGATTTAATGTTTCAAGGAGACCGTGTGAGCAGTGATGGGCGTGTACTACTTGAGAAGATGACTGTCGATGATCGGTTCACTTCCGCTTGCCAGCTCGACACTTGAGCTATGAGTGCCAGGCGTTGGGAGCATGTCAGTGACGAACACAAGTTGTAGGATGCTTAGTCCTACGACTTATGTACGTAGGATGTTTAGTTGTAAGACGTTTGTTCAGGACGCTTAGTGAGATAATTGAGAGGAAGAATCCAGTGATTACAATGAAGAAGATGTGCACGGAGGAGGGTGGGATGGCTGTGATTTAGAAGTACAGACAAGAAAATTTTCAAAGCGGAAAAGTTAAAAAACATTTCTGAACGCTCATGAAACGGATCTCTCAATTAACGAATAAAATTTAACATTGTTTGCTGTCAGGAAAAAAAGATTTCTCAATGACTTAAAGCGGTTTTGGACACTGTGGATTTGTAAATACAGTGGTGAAAGGCAGAATATTTGTCTCAATGTCTTAGAGCAGGCTGGATCATGGATCAGTATTTTTGCTTTGCGAAATTTCATCAACTCTATTGAGTCACCTTGTGAGTTGAGGTGATAGTTGAAAATTTCGAATTCATTTAACACACTTGTGTTTTCATACTTTCCAAAGGTTCTGGCAATATTAGGCCGCATAGCTTCCTTCATACAGTTCAGTTAAAAATAATATTAACTTATACCAGCGTTTAATTATAGTACTCAACATGGCTTATTGCGACTTCGATCATCGCATCCATTGAAAATATTCATTGTTTAATTTTAGTGATATATTCTCAACGTCTAAAGTGTCCTATCTGATTCAAGAGTAAAACTCAAGCAGTGCATTTGCTGGAACTTATCAACATGGCCTCATTTTGGAGAAGAGGTTATTCGATATCTACTCTCGTAATTAGTCCATGCTTTCGGGGACAACATTTATCGCAGTGCAACTGATTTTTCCCACGCGTTTTGTGGTATTTAACGCTCAGCTTCAGGACACCTGAGACACAGTTCGACCAGTCGGACAAGCACCGGTGTTAGCCACAATGAAGCTCTTAACATTGCCCCTTCTTTTGCTCATCAGCGTCTCTCTCTCAGGTAAAGTTGTAGTCTACTTTTCTTCCGGTACAAGAGAAGAGCAACTAATTCACCCGAACTTGAACATAGTCGAATGACACGATTAGTCTGCTTTGAGACGCTCTCTTTAAACTTCAACGTCAACTTACTTGCTGGTTGAGTCATTGGCACTGTAATGGATAATCATACCTGTATTCATAAAGTTATCATAGTACATTAATAGTGATTCAAGTTATTATTCAGAACTGAATTACATCTCAGAATGCTGGGAGTACAGGTACACCCACAATCCAACGTGATACATGAAATCAGTCCAAACACTCAGATTAACTAGGTGAGAAGCATGACGTGCTTTTGATATTTTCATTGTTCATCACGTGATATTTTCATTAAGTTTTCTGATCGTACTTGTTGAATCGCGTGTCCCTCTTTTGTTCATGAAAGACGTGAAATTTTCGGGCTCACTATAAAAGTTATTATGATTCTTCCGTGCTCCTCGACACACCCAATATTTAGTGTTTGGAGCGTTGTGAGATCATTTTAAGTAAAAATACTTCAAGCGAAACGAGACATTCAACAGCAGTCAACAGAATTTTCCTTCACTGTGATCTGTCAAACAATAACAACTAAAAGTTTTACAATTCTTGGTCGGGTCGATATTTGTGTATCATTTTTAGAACTTTTTTAGGCATTAGTAAAATTTTCCTTTGAAACTAAATTACAAAATTTTATCAAAATCTGTTTTTTGAATAATGTATTTAAATTAATTTGAATCTTCAATGCCAATTGCTTGAAGGACTCTATACAGAATTAATTTTAAAAGCTCTGAATTGGATTAGCTAATAATATATATTCTTTTCCCTTTTTCCCACAACAGAGGGCGTTATGGTTTGCTACTATGGCTCATGGGCCGTATACAGACAAGGAATGGGCAAGTTCGACGTAGAAGACATTGATCCGTTCCTGTGCACCCACATCATTTACGGTTTCGCCGGACTTGGGCCTGATAACAAAATCAAAGCTTTAGATGCCTGGAACGACTTGTGCGACAACTACGGCAAGTGCGCCTTCGATCGCTTCACTGGACTCAAAAATGTCAACCCGAACTTGAAGGCTTTGCTGGCCATCGGAGGCTGGAACGAAGGTTCTGCCAAGTATTCAGCTGTGAGTAAATTTTTTGAACCTTTTACATAGCATTGGCATCATAATATTAATTGACTGCATTGTTGGTATAGAGTGTACAAGTTATATTGTAGCTCATTTCCCTCGGTTATACCAAGACAAATGAATCTGAAAAATGACTTTAAATCTTAGCTTATCAGCAAAATTTATATCGAAGGAGAATACAGTCAACAAGTTATGAACTGTTATCAGCAGTTTCACCTGTTGCTTCCGTGAGACAAACATTGGTGAAAAATATTTGTAGCCTAGTCTATTAATTTCTTTCGAATAACTTCTAGCAATAATTCTAAATCAGATTGTTGACTGCAAAATATTCAAATACGGAAATAGGTGTACTATTACTACTTCAATGGAACCAGATGAGCTGTTTTGCTGACCTTCAAATTTTAAGGCTCGGAATTGCTGCATGTTGGAGAAAGAAAATTAAAATATGTAACGATTTTCTTTGAACGATGCAACATGCAGCAGACTGAATTGTCAAATGAAAGCGAACATACCACACTTCAAATAACTGTCGTCAACTAACTTTTAAATCCCGTTTCTATTTCCTCGCATAGGTAGTAAAAAATATGGAGAAAAAATTATATCAAGAATATATGACAATTTTTATTTATGTTGATCTTTACCATAATTCATTATAACTTACTTGTAAAACAGTAGTATCGTTGTGCGTATGGATGTGTTTCAGTTATAAAATAAAGTTCTGAAATAATGTCGTAACATGACGCTACTGAACCTGTAGAAATGATCATCTTTACCGTTCTCCTGACCAGATGGCTGCTAACCCTGCGGCTCGGGCCACCTTCATCGAGAGTGTGCTGGAGATGCTGGCGGCCCACAACTTCGATGGTCTCGACATGGACTGGGAGTACCCCACCGACCGAGGTGGTGCTCCGGAGGACAAGGTGAGCCCACATGATGCACTCCCATAGGTACCTCGAGTTTTGCAGGGTGAGTATATAGAGCGTAAGGTGAGAGCGTACAATGGTGAGCGCCACTGGGTGCAATCTGAATGTAACGGATGGGACACTAGGTGTTGCAGGTGAGTACTTTTGTAATGGAGTTAAAGAATTGTCGAGGGTGTACTTAGGTTTAAAAAGAGATTATAATCGAAAGTGTCTTACAGGAAAAGTTTAGTACCACTCTGAGAGAAATTTTGACACACCTACGTGTGTTAAACGATTACTCAGAAATGTTTTGATGCACATTGAAATATTTCCTTTAACTACATATTAAAGCAGTTAAGACAGTTGAATCTCGCATTCACGTTTCAAATGGCTCAACGTTTGTTTGTAAAAAACCGAATAGTGTTTAAATTTTGTGAATGGAGTACAATTCTCCCTAAAAACCTTAATACCTTCGCTACTTTTTTTTCTAATTCTTGGACATCATCTGTATATTAATCAGATGTCAGTCTAAAAAAGTGAAATATTTAAGTGAAATAAAATAAAATTACGTTAAGTGTGTCATGGTTGGCACACTTAAGTGTGTCGAATAAGCCCATGACACACAAAAGTGTGTTAAAATACACTGACTGATTATGTATATTGTTGACACACTTTTGTATGCCGGTTTTGGGACAACTTGACACAAAAAGTTTTGGGACAAAATTTTTCGCGGTGCACTGACTGTTTACTTTGAATGGAAAGGGGAGTATCATCTTGCAAAGCGGATGGTAATTTGCAGAACTTGTGAGATGTTGATGTTTACAAAGTTATGCTAGACCCACACAGAGCCCCAGTAGCAAATGAAGAGAGTGTTGAAAAAACAAGAAATAAAATTAGAAAACAATTCAAAAACCCTCTGACGTAGTAAATTTAGCACTTAATTCAAAATTCGGCCATAATGAGTAAATAGCTTCTAACCAATGTATTGATGTTGGCTTAAAACATCCGTACAAACAATACATTGGAAAATAAATCAGTCGAAAAAATAACTTTCGTCAGAAAATTGAAAGAAAGGGAAAAAACCTTACTTGATTAATTAAGGAACAGGAGTTCTCAAATTTCCAGGCATTTGCCACGATGGTAAAAACACGAACTAGAGTACGAGAGTTTATAAGTCGAACGGTCTTGAGGCTATATTAATATAATAATGCATTTGTGGTGTATATACATACAGTATAACACATGCCATTAGCATTTATTCGTTTGTGTAGTTGCAAAATGTGTACTCATTCCCGTAAAACTAGTTCACACCATTAGGATATTATTGTTTAATTCATTTTAAATGAGTTTTCACAATTCATATTCTTCTCGCAAAATCCTCAACGTGCGCAATGTCATTATTTGATTGTTCTACTGGAAGATACAGGAAGCCTTCTATGTTTGACAGGAAAACTTCGTCATCTTGATGTCGGAACTGAACACAGCTCTACACAGCAAAGGACTCCTGCTCACGGCAGCCGTCTCTGCTGGCAAGTCAACCATAGATGCTGCCTACGACGTGCCCGGCTTCTCTGCCACGGTCGACATGATCCACGTTATGACTTACGACCTTCATGGCGCCTGGGAAAGTTACACTCATCATCACACCATCCTCTATCCCTACCCTCAGGTAATATATTTCTTAAATACAAATAAAGTATTTAGTTTTTTGACGAAATAAATGAAGACTTGTGTAAAATAGGCACTAAAATATGTTCCGGTATATTCATTTTCAGTTTTTGATAATTGCCCAATTCTGCGTTGGACAATCTACTGCAACGAACGATTTATTAGCGAAAACAATGGTGGTCCTGATCGTCGATTTCTAATAGTTTTCCCTCCACTTTAGAGTTACAAAATTTTATTCAGCCGCGATATCCCGCGAGATGACAATTTTATGCGATACACACTTAGTAAACTTATGATGAACGTCCTCCCCGTCTTCGTTCCAGGACACTGGTGGCAACGCCTACCTCAACATCGACTACGCCATCAACTACTGGATTGAGCTGGGAGCCCCTCCCTCGAAGTTGGTGCTGGGGACGGCCACGTACGGCCGCTGTTACAGGCTGGACTCTACAAGCAATACCGGCATGTACGCTCCAGCGTCCCAGCCAGGCAGTGCTGGACCTTACACCAGATCTCCTGGGTTCTTGGGCTACAATGAAGTGAGTCTAAAAGGCTTCAGATACCTTTTGAAAATAAATTTTTACTGACCTATTGTGACAAAACGCTGAAATTTCCTACCACACAGTCGTGGGAATGATGAACACAAATTTGAGGAAAAAATTTGAAATTTAATGCTTCGATCATTTTTTCTCCAAACTAGTTGAATCACACCACATTTAATATAAGTGCATTCTGAGTTTTATAAAGAAAGATTTTAATTACTGTTACTACTAGCATCGTCTTAATAAATACATTTTAATATATGTGACATTTCAAAAATCTTATGTGGTGCCACCATCACCGTCACACGCCAAAATTTCAGTTAAAAATGTGTGTTTACCTTACTGAGAATTTTGCTAGGGATTATTTGAAATGAATGGAATGCAAAATATTATATTTTATTATTTCTGTATGATATTCTGATACTTGTTTGAGGGCTCCAGGTTGTTGAAGTTATCTCTCTTACTAGTCAAACGAGTCGATTCAATCAAGTGTGCTCTTTCGCCAAGTTTTCTCTCAACCATGTTTTTTCTCCATGTAGATTTAATCATGCAGCCTCTCTTATCTATATTAGTGTACATAGGAAGTTGTGGCGTAGAGTACACAGCAAATCCAGTGCACTAACTTTTCGTTTCGGTCAGCTGTGCGAACATGAACTTGAAAGCTCGTGGACAGTCGAGCAAGATCCCGAGATGAACGAACCCTACGGCTACGATTTCAACTTCGGCAACACGTGGTGCGGCTACGACAGTCCGGAGTCCATGCAGGCGAAGGTGAGGACTTACTGTCTTTTCTTAATCTTTTAGGTGTTCCAACACCCTTTACAGATCTTCGTAACACGCCTTAGGATACCAAGTTAAATATTCTGTGGGCATAGCCGTATAAACGCATTTCAAATATCTGCACTCGTTTGTTTCCACCCAACATTGTTTGATGGCTGTGAACCCTTCCTATTACTGCCAAAATTGTTTCTTGAACATTTTTCTGTAGGATAAGCATGGACGTATGATCAGTATCTGTTAAGTATCAGATTGAACAATTTTCACGGTAACGTACGACGCACACACCTTCGACTGGAATTTTGCGTGCTGTTTTAAATGATTGAAATATGTCTACACAACTAATATTCACTGAAGAGAAAGTGACAGCAAATTTTCATATGAAAGAGTTTCATTTTCTCTCTTCTTCTAGGCGGCGTACGCCCAACAGATGGGCTTGCTCGGCCTCATGGTCTGGAGCATCGAGACCGACGACTTCCATTCCCAGTGCAGCTCGAGGCCCTTCCCACTCATCAAGACCTTGGTGGAGACCTTCACGGGCGCGCCCATCACCACCCCCATCCCGCCCTCCACCACCACGCGCGTGAGTTCATGTGACTGAAATTGTTGAGAAAATAATCAATTTTCACTGTAAACCTGAACATATCTGCTGCATTACTTTAAAAATTTTAAAAAATACACACTTTTACGTTTTCATTTGGCAGAACAGGTGGCCCTTTCTAATTCGTTATGATTTCACAAATGAATGCTTCTACGAATTTCAGTTCAATTTCAATAACAAAATATTTTTCAGAATATTTCATTACTTCGTAGCTCAGTGTTGGTTTCAAAGGATATCGGTAGGTAGTGAACATGTCCGTAGTACAGGAGATGATCAGTGACGTTTGCCTATCAAAAAATGAAAACATATACTAAATTGCATATTTTGTTATCATGGTTCTCTTCTCACTATTCTCGTATAACTTTGAAAAACTGATACTCAGATGTATTCTAGTGTTTTATTGTTAATATAGCGTTACAGAACTTTTGGCAACATTCTTATCGAAACAAAAAATATTTTCATGCAATCATCTATATCAGTAGCAAGCATTAGAACTTCTTTCCAGGATCCTGACGCCACTACTGTGTCGACAACCTCAACCTCAACCACCACAACGCAGCCCACCACTTTCCCGACGGCTGCCCCCGGCGAGCACTGCTCGTATCCCGGCAACAACCCGGACCCGGACGACTGCAGCATTTTTTACCAGTGTGTCTATGTGAGTATAACATAATTACATCATGAATTCTACGATACGAAGGAGCTAATTTAAATTTCTAAGAAAAGGAATGCCATAAATTAAAATCATGACTATTATAGATAAGGAAACAATTATTTGATGGATGATGACTGCACATACCTATCAACAGTCACCACTGTTTCAAATAGAGTTCTCAAGCACTGACCAGATATCTTATGTATTATTTATTGACTAGTGTGCACGGCTCATCAAAAATGTCTATACCTTTCTTGAAAAAATTTTAAAGATGTGGATGATGAACAAATTTATCCATCCTAAAAGTACCCATGATAATAAATATTCTTGTACTTGTACACTTTTGAAACTCGTATACAGATACGGTCATTATAACTATCCTTATCAGCGTGACAGAGAAATGGAAGAAGTGGACTCCAAACAAATAAACTAAGAGAAATATTAGGCAGTAGTAAGACCCGTGGAAATTCCACGGACAATGTCATCATTAAGCTAGGTGGACCCGTGAAAAAATCCCGTCAACATTACCTAACCTGTGCTAATCTTTCCTATCCTAACCTATCCTAACTCAACATACTATAACCTTTCATATCCTAACCTATCCAAATCTATCCTGATAATATATGAAACTCATCAATGCATGTAAAGGCCGTCTTTTAATGTTACACTGAGATTTCTTCTCTTTGTTCCTGAGATAGCGCTGCTCTAGCTCTTCTTTTGCGTTCTCTGTCAAGTCTTCTTCTTCTTCCCTGAAGCGTTTGCATTTTATTTAGTTTGAAAATTTGCACATTTTTAAGAAAAACTTATGTCTCTGAATGTTTCTAAACGTAAAACCTTTGATATCATGTAATCAGTATCCATTATACCAAACAAATAAATATGCATCCAATGTTTTTTAAGAAGCGGACACCAAACAAGTATATAAATAAATATATAAATAAACACACAACGGGTATTATTAGGTTAGGTTGGTAAAGGCTTCTGTTCATGATTTTTGAAAAATGTTTATTAAGTGCTGCTCGTCCTCAGGTGGTGATAGCCATAATCAGGAAACCGGAAGTTTTTTGTTTTACAAGAGATCCTTAAAATATTAGGGTATTTTTCATTGGATATTTTTACATTGAGAATGAATGGACTTGACACACATCTAGGAAAGGCTTCTGTCTATATTTCTCAGTAGTAAAATTATGGGATGTACTCGATGATCCTTGGCTGGTAGCACAATTTTATTATATGGAGTTTGATATGCTAAGATTTCTGCTGAGACTGTGATTGTGTTTGTGCGTGTGTGCGCGAGTGTGTGGATAGAATTTATTTTGAGATCAGTTGTGCATGAAACGAAACAGATCTCCACTTGGTAACGTTTCTTGGATTGTGAATGGTCGCTATTTCTGACACTGTTCGCAAGTAAAAATATAAAGAAGTTTACCGGCTTGCCTTTTGTTAGTCATGCCGCTAGCGCCAGTGTTCATTCACTGGGTTTGTCCAGAATAGAACAATGTTGCGCAAACAGAGCTATAGCAAAACAACATATTTAACGAAATTGTATTTTCTTCTAGATCTTAATTTTATCATTGAAACTTGAATGTTGACGATCGTATTTTCTAAGTACGTACGATTCAGTCTTTGATACCTCAGATCTTCTGAGGATCTTTGATTTTTAAGCTTACATTACATAGATTGCTAGCTAGAACAGAAACAAATTTCGTGAAGCATTTTTTCTTATATCATCGTCGTTACCATGTCATCTGCTGCGTAATAAAAAATGGCATGTAGGGTGGAAGTAATTAAAACTGACATAACCGTACACATCAACCCCCATTGCGAAATTGGGAGAAGCCTTTAACTCAAGCGTCGGACCAAAAATATGTTCTTTCCCTTTTGCCAAGCATGACCCAAATCACAAGTTATATGTTTAAGCCAGTATTGTTAGGGAAATTTTTGAATAACATTGAGAATGTACTCACGTGCTATGTAATATGAATTTCCTCAGACTGGGTCTGGCTATCTCGAGACCGTGACGGAGTGCCCCGAGGGATCTCTGTACAACCCAGAAACTTTCATCTGCGACTACGACTACGCGGTCTGCGCTCTCGACCCCAGCTACTGTCCCGCAAATTGTCCGGTCTAAGCTTTGTATAAATTGCAAGTGGTGTAAAGAAACAGATTGTTGTAGAGTTAGCCTGCTTGGCTAAGTTATACATAATGTAATTATAGCAGAGTGCAAGTAATTTAGGCACTAGGAGCATATTGTTCGTCTCTCGTGTATAAAACGTATTGTACTTTCAAATAAGTCACAAAGAAAAGTGTAAGATGAGTGGGGTGAACAACAGTTCTTTAACATTTTTAGTATAGGATACACCATCCGTTTAACTATGTTCCTCTTAGTGGTTCACAAGACTAAAATCCTTCTGCCGTTACAATATTGTAAATTGTTCAAAAATCATTGAATAATAAAACTTTTCAGGAATCCTCATTTGTTTTTTTTCCATAAATGTAATAATAGATATCACTTTCTGCTGCGTTAATTCACCCTGACAACTTTATTAACTTTATTGCCAACTTTATTACCCCTCAGGGGGATACTACTATTGTATCTATGGGAATTAGCACTCCCATTGGGAAAATGTGAGGGCCCAACCTGAGAGTTAGGTAGGCCTTCTTTTTGTTGAAATCATTTTTTTTTCTGATATTAAGCAGCATCTTTTTTTCGATTTAATGCCTTTCTGTTTTTCAGCATCTTCTGCTTTCTTCTTCGACTTTCATCTTGTTTCATAATCTTCTTTCTCAACTTACTATTTCTATGCCCTTTCTGCATAGATTCCGCGATTACGCTTTCCCTTAACTCCATACTAAATGGTGCTTTCCTCCTTCCTCTCTTTGGATCGCCATTGTAGCGGATCAGGAGGCTTCAACTAATTAATAATCTAATCTAATTTTCCAACTTTATTAACTTGTAATTGCCCGATAAAAACTTACGCCGGAGAAACAAGCATGATTTTTTTATCACTGAAGTGCCAGATCAAAATTTACCACACCTAGTGTGAGCACTTTTAAAGTGAAAACTTAAATCAATCGATTCGTTTTAATTCTGCTCCTCAAAATATTTTGAGCGAGGATGACTTCACAGTCTTGGACTCCCAAATGCTCAGGTTGGAGGCTATGATAAACCCAGAAATAATAATGCAATATCAAAGTGCTACAAGAGACTCACGCAAACGCAACTTCACAGGGTTTGTTTTTAAACCCCTTTAAAAACAAACCCTGGAGTCCGCTGCGCACTGGAGAGGGGCCACAAGTGCTACAGAGGCCAGCGGGCTTTCGGTCTGCAACTTTTAAACGAGTCCTTTGGCAAGCGACCTGTGTCATGAAATTATCCGTATTAGGTTTTAATACGGCGGCGCAGTCGACCCGAGGTGCCAGGCCGCCCACTGTGTACCTCATTGATACCGCTGCAGTGTAGTGGGTCATAAACGTTAACCGCTGGCGTTAATTAAACTGTTGAATAAAAAAGAACCCTAATGAACCCAGTTACTTAAATATTACTAAATTGAGTTTGAAGTTTGAGTGTTTTGTAGTTACGAAGCCAAGATCGCTGTAATTAGACTTGGTTATTTTAACATTGTTTTACGAGCGTGGAAGAAATATATGTTTAGACTGTTGAGTAAAACTACTTAACTTAAACCTTTAGAATTTTACCTAAATCATTCTTGGCGACTTGATTCAATTGAGCAACCCTCAGTTTTCGCCATATCACAATAACAAATTGAGAGTTTCTGGGGAGGATAAAAAACAATCGCTATGAAATTATAGGAGTATTCCTTTTCTGTTAATTTAATAATTAATTTGTAACATGATGATTTATACTTCAGTTCTTTTCTAGTTCAACTCTACGTCATTCATCTTGAGAATCTAAATTACCAATAGGTGTCCAAAAAATCGTAAGATGACTTAAGATTGAATTTTTCAACTGTACTTTCCGTCTACGGTTAATTTGCCTTAGGAAAATAAAAAATTAAACCAATTAACTGGAAAGTTGTCTCTTTTCAAAAGCATAATATTTTCTTTATTAAAAATCAACTACACAGTTTCCGCTTTCTTTCTCCGTGCTTAGACTCCACACAGGCACCTGCACACAGGACAAGAGGAGTTAAAATTTATGAATAAGCGCAAATATTAATGCTAGAATAAGTCGAAGAATAGCTACGAATAAGTAAGCGTAAATATTGAATCTAGGATTAATTTACACGAATTAGAATTTGAGAAAAGTTTAAGTATTAATGCTAGAATAAGTTTATGAGAATTAGAATTTGAGAATAAGTTAAAGCATTAATGCCCGAATAAGTTTACGAGAATTCCAATTTAAGAATAAGCAAATGAGAATCGAACGATAATTAATTAATAAGTACACTACGGCACAAAACCTGATGGGAAAGTTTAGATAAACTGTTCGGTTCTATGGGATCATCCACTTATCATCAAAAGTGAGCAAGAGACGAGGGAAACGTCTGGCTGACCGTGAGAAACACCTCGTGTCACAACACGACACCGCAGCAGCAGAAGCAAAAAGTAGCGAAGAGTGACGTTGGGTATGGGAACCACTCCTTCCCACCTCTCGAGGCTGGGACTCTAATGACAGAGGCGGTGAAGATGCTTGTGCAACGCGGGCCTTTTCGGTGCACAGGAAAGCTCGGGCAAAGATTAGTGGTGGCGGCAGGGTAACTGAGCGAACTGATTTCTAAGGCCCAGCCAGGGCTCTACTTTATCTTCTGTTTGGCTAACTTGTCAGCCACAAAAGTGGATGATTGGATCGTTTGCTCTTTCCCCACCAGAATTTTGTACAATAGGAGGGTTACAAATTTCCAAAACACAAGAAACGAATGATAAGAAAATACTTGAAAATATGCAGGGGCTGATTTTTAAAAGAGCGCTAAAATATCGGGAGTTCATTCTTTTCGTATCCTAAAAGTTATGAAAATGCTAAACTTTCAACCATAATTTCGGGAGGTTGATCAGAAATATGAGACAAATGTATTTACCTTATAACACGACGAATTATTTTGGAGACTCATTTCACGATTTTCCTTAATACTTATCATCTAAGTAAATTTACAACTTTTCGAAGCAACTGGCTAAAAATTAAGCAACATCCCTTTCGCTGTAAAGACACACGTGCTATTGATGATGAATTAGTATTGCACCCTAGGTATTCAAAGCACAGGTTGATCGTTGTTCATCCCGGTACTGACTTGCCTTACGTTCGGCTCTTATTGAATGCTGTCGAACAAGCAGAGGTCTCCAAATCAAATGTCCCAGCGTTGACTTTCAATGGCAACCATTACCATGCCAGCTAATTTGTTCATGGCAGCCTACAGACATTCTACAATACGTTTTACGTGATTAAAAATCGCCGCTAGCATCTGCGTATGTCAAGGCAGTAAGCTCGCGTAGCGCAGTTCAGCGCAGTAACGATCAAGGCACATCACCGTAGCATACCAAACATTGGCCGGGACATCCGTGTGACTGCTCAGATTATCTCATGGCTTACCTTAAGACGTTTGCACGAAGGACGTTAAAGCGGCCAAGCGGACGTTTATGCGCAGCCACGGCGAATCGCTGGCGCTGCCAGCTACGTATATAACGTATCGATTGGCAGAGACTTGCCAGAATTAAAGCTTAAATTTGAATAGGGAAATACCTCTCAATTTTGTGAATAAACAGGCATCCTACAAAACGCGTACGTGGGCACGCACGCAAGTAAGATAACAGGAGCAATAGAGTAAGCTTCCTAAAAAATTAAGTATCATAAACGACGCACGAATACCATGGGCATACTTGCAAGACGATATGTAGTTTTTGCGAGTCAAATTGTGATCATTATAACCTACGAACGTATTATTTACTAGGTTCAATACCAAAAATAACAATATAAAAATAACGTTCTCACGGCCCTTTGATTGATAGTTTAGCTAGAGGG
This sequence comes from Platorchestia sp. MABIK, assembly GCA_014220935.1. Taxonomy (NCBI): domain Eukaryota; kingdom Metazoa; phylum Arthropoda; class Malacostraca; order Amphipoda; family Talitridae; genus Platorchestia; species Platorchestia sp. MABIK. Next base: position 50,416 of record JACJUY010002943.1, on the reverse strand, counting down.
TTTCTAAAAATAAGGTGAAACGTTTTTGAAATCTTTAATTGTAGGTATATTTATCGATAAACAAAACGAATCCCTAGTATTTTCAAACGATAGGAAAACATTAACTACGTACAGTTGAGAATTCTCCCGTGTTTTTTTTTCTAGCAGCTCTTTACATCGAACCTTCAATGATCAAGAAACTACGAATCCTCACCAAGCCGCATTTTAATCAAGAATATAGTTTGCTCTATAGCGCTTTAAAGTTGTATAAGTGGATAACTCCACGATCAAATGAGGGAAACTCATTTTGAAAACAGAAACTGAATATTTAACAGCTCTTTGCAATATTACCTATTCGGACAGCCATAACTCATTTCAGTTTGAAACACGTTGTATAATATTTGTATCAAAATTGTACGCTCGTCTTGTGATTAGCATAAATAGTGTTTTATGATTGTGATCATGAATAATGGCATTTGTTAATAAATGCCGGATATTCCAATCTTCATGATTTGGACGATGAGTTTCCACAATTATATAGGGAATCACTCTTCCTAAAGAATCTATTCTTCCAACAGCAATTTATCTTCACGGAATGAAATTCATTGTTGAAAATTGAAGTAGTGTATTGATCTACTATCGATTTATTCGCTTTGAATGGATCGTGAGTGAAGCAGAGCGAGACGGCCTTCATAAAACTTTTTTGCGAGCGTAAAGCGCGCTGTATAATACTGAGAACGAAACGGAATAAGGTTAAATGTAGAATTATACCATATATTAAACATGTAAATACCCTCGAACTGCAACAAGCACCCTTCAATGAAGAAGTAACTTCGATTTCATAGAACTGGATCAGCAGTGACGAAGGTTAGTTAATATTTAGGCGGTTGAGTTGAGGAGGGTAACGTGCAGACCTAGTCGGCCGAGTGGCGGGGCGGCCTGAAGATCACACTGACAGAAAAATAAAAATTAATGAGAAAAGCTTGACAATGTTTCCACAATTCGTAGAAACAAGTATTGTTCGCGTGCTATACGTATTCGTGTTATATTTCTCAGGGGCTTATGTTGAATCACATTGTACCAAGCAAATTCAGCGACACCCATAGTTAAAATGCCTTTCAGCATGGATAACTTGCCTACAGCCAATGGTACCTGAATGCCTTCAAGAAATTATGAATTTATTCAAGATGAAACAAACGAAAAGAACAGAAACACGTTTCAAAATCAAGTCAGTGAAAGGTTTAACGAATTTTCACGCAAAATACCGCAACTCATCTCACGTTTTATACTGCAACTCATCTCACTGAAAAAAACCATTGTAACACCGGCCTTCAAACTCTGGTAAATGTAGAAAAAGTGATCAAAGTTGAATAAGACAGAAATAGATTTCTTTTGCACGAAGTAAAACACCGAAAATCATATGATGTGATTGTAACTCTGCAGGAAGTAGCGAAAACCGAAGTAGCCTCCCAACTTCAAGAGAGCTCGAAAAATGAGATGTCGAAATGAGAGCTTCTTGAGTGGAATATCCTAGGCTGCACAAGGGAACATGATAACGTTCGTAAAATACTGTTCAAATTTTCCTTTACAAGGAAAATCCCCTAGAACTTTCCAAGTCACAGTTTAACGTTATGAAAGTGGACCGGTCTTTTTTCTATTATACGAAAACAGGATTAGTTTTCATCGCAAAAAGCTGAATAGGCCACAGGGTCAACAATTAACATTACCTCGTAAGATAATAGTTGCAGTTTAAATATTCATCATTTCTTTAAAACACTACTTTTTGTTTTTGTTTATGGTAACTTTCTGCCTGTCGAAATTAATTGGAATCGCGTCGCACACTAGGCACGCCATTATGACGTAACGTACTGGATTAACTATTAATTTGTATGAATGGGTCTTCTCTCATACACACTGCGCACTGACATCGAGATAAAGTTTTGTGCCTGTAGCCCACAACTGATACCGTATGTGGGCCATATGACCTACTTATCGCATTGAGAACGGTAAGATGCCACGTTATTTATATGAGATAATGGGAAAAAGACATAAAAGTCCTGATCATTTCACAGCACGAGCTCTCTCTCTTCTGATGTTAGAGTCGAAAAAAGATTTTTTCAGACGTTTGGACCTATGGCAGAAATATGTTCACGAAAACTTTACCTGGGACTCGAAATTCTGATATTTTTTTAACATTGACATTCGTTATTACTGGGAAAAGTTACTACTCATCTCAGACTTCCGAGAGGATTGTTATTGCCTCGAAAAATAGGTCGAAACAGCGCGTTAAAAATTGTTCGAATGGTTGGTAGTCCATTCTTCATTTAGTGCTCAGTCCTCATTTCGATGACTTTTGTATCAATTAATAGAAATGCACCCTGACCAAAGACTGCTAACGAGGGACATGCACTTATGATTTCATCGTGGTTCTGGTTCAAGCAGAGACCTTATTATTCTAGTCGTGAGATTCATATTTCTTTCAAAATTATTATTATAGAAATTAGTTCATAAAATTTAAACAGAATAGCATTCAAGACAAAGAATGAAATAGAAAATATGATGATACTATTAGAAAAAGACACTGTTTGAGAAACGTGTTACTGTATATAGGTCTTTAATATCCCAGAAAGGTTGAAAAAAGTATTACCATAGGGGTAACAATATCATTATTGGGATTGTTCACTTTGGAAACCTTTTGTGATGTTAATTTGGGATGTTTACGTCAAGCTCGTTACAATTTCTGATAGAGAGCATATGTTGGCTATTCCATAAGCGGTAGTGAATAGTTGGAGTACAAGTACAGCTTTTACCTTTCATCTCATTATTCACGAGTCGGGGACTAATTGGATTATTTATTTGTTACTGGTCCATTTTGGTGTGCCGTGCTCATTGATGCGTCATTATTCAGTTTTTCGTATTTTGGTTAATTTTGATGTACATTGGATGCAGGTTACTTCCCTTTTATTCTTCTATTCTGCACTAATGACGTTCAGGTATCTGTAATTTGCTGATTCTATTGCGGAAAAGAACATTTGTTGAAATAAAATTAGGCATTTGAAGGGAAAATAAAAAATAGGTCAGATTACGGGCAGTGAGTAACACTCACATTTTCCAATGCCTTTCATGATTGTGCTCCTAGAAAATTTCGATAATTTACTGTTTTTGCCGTATAAAAATGTTAGTTTCAGAATATAGCTCTGTAGGTAGAAGATGAACTCACCAATTTTGAGTGTACATGGAATTCATGGAGAATAAATTTTTATTACAATTTTAAAACCTGATTTATTTACACATGTTACTATTGTTAAATTTACAAGTATTTAAGTGTTTTAGTATAGGCACAAAATATCATTTTGGGAGATTGTTTCACCTAGCTGACACTTTGTAGTAGCGCTGGTGTGATATTTTGCATAGCAATGCACTGTATACTTGTTTGGGTAATCATTTCTAGCCGTTTCAAAATATAGACCTTTTCTACAATTTCAATGTATACAAATACGCTGCAAAATGTGCATCAAAATTGAATTGTTGCATGTCAAATGTTGAACATATGGTAAACTCCCTCTAAAACCTATCTCATACTTTCCGTCAATTAAATTATAAAATCCACTAGTGGTTCATTTAGCATAGAAAACGGAAAAGCCTAGTGCGGTATCACTAATAAAGTACGTATGAGAAATAAGTGTCAAGAAAGTTCACCACTCTGCCAAAATTTTACGAGTAAATTGATATAGAAAAACAAAACATTGAAAAGATATGAGTAAAATAGACTACTATTTTGATGCTTGTATTCTACTTAATTAATTAAAATCTATTGGATATTAGTTTAATATGAATGTATAAAAAAAGAGGTTTTGTTGCTCCAAAAAAGTTGAATATCCTCTATGGCCTTCTATCTAAAGGTGGCTCATAATTTAACGTTGTAATTTTACTAGATCTTTAATTAACACTTTTAGAATAGGTAATTCATGCTATTTAACGTAAGAAGTTAGGCGCGCAATTGTGTTTAAGGAGGACATCTAAGTGATATGGTTAAAATTATTAAAAGTTATCAATTTAGCTGAAAAAGAATCCTTAGGTAGTGGGATATAGTGTCCTTAAATTATATGGGGCTACGGGTACTAGACCCGGCAACCTCTTAAAAGGGGTCTAAAGCAAAAATTATGCATTTTTGATCCCCATATCAAAAGAAAACGAAAAAGAAAATAGAAAATCCGTCTTCGCTAGCTTGTTAAAAATGTTACAAGAATTCTAAAACCTTTGGTTTTGTTTTTGCATGAACACTGATTGACTTGTAATTTTTTGAAATTTTCAATAAATTAACATAAAACAAATGTTTCCCATTTTCTCAAAAACTATGGCCAAAATCGAATAAGTTACACGCATATAAATGTATTTTCTTTTTAAAAATTACATATACCTAGAAATTTTCAGAACAATCGGCCCACAAATAAAAAATTTACCGTTTCTGCACAAAAATAATGAGAAATAACTGCATTTCATTCATGTAATTTATACATTGTCAGGGATTCTCAAAATAAACAATCCGAATTACTGACACTAGAATCCTACTTCTTTCTGTTCTTGCGACGTGACCTCTTGGTATCGGTTCTTATCTTCACTCTCTCGTAGGTGTCTTCCGACCCAGGTAAATAGAAAGTTCGCACTGCTTTATTCATTTCTTTTTAAATATTTTGAAATAGGATTTAGTCCCTCTTGTCGCATATTTAACTTAGTTACTGTTTAGAGTATTAATTAGTTCCTTTCTTTGTAGGCGGCACTGTGATCACGGTAAAGGAAACAAGGTTGGGTCATTTCTATGGAGGAAAATACACTTCTTCTTTTTCGTCTAGCCAATAGAAAGGCTGTTTGCTGTTTTTCAAACCAACTTTATGACGTCACCAAAACGCCATGTCGTTAGGCCAATAGTGGTGACGGATTTAGGGGTTGCAGTGTTACCAGAGACAATATGAGCGCTGCTATTGGTTCGTTGCCGTGACGTCAGCAAAACCACATCGTCAACGAAAAAAAGACTGGTTTGAACCTACCTTGTTTCCTCTACCGTGACTGTGATCGACACCTCAAGGAGCCTTTTCCGTAGCTGATGCCTGATCGCTGTTTGTCCTACTTGCGCCTTTTTCTTCGTGCGCCTCCTTCGGGCTTCGGTCGTTCTACCCAATGGAGTGTATAATCTTCTACTATTATTTATTCTGAGGACGGGATCTAAATTTAATGGATGTGACTTCTATGCTTGAAATTCAGTGTACTCAATTATTTGTGCGAACGGGAGACCTTTTGTCTGTAAAATTAAAGTCCAATAATGAATTCGTGGTAAATTTTGTATCGTTTGGAAGTATCAGGGATGGCTGGAACTCTAACAGATGCAGCAAGCGTAATTAGGTCAGCCCTTGTCTTGAACAAACGACTTAAACATTAACAGTCCCATGACATACAGTAAAGACATGAAATTATGCATGCATGTTATTTGTTCATGGTAATACAACATGAACAAAGGATTCAATTAAAATAAATGCATTGTATCACATTTCACCACAAAATTTATGTCCTGCACCTTTTTCATACAAATCAAATTTTCCACCTAAAAATGAATAAAAGTTAATGAGTTTTCATGCTAGAGAAAAACAAAGACAGATTTGAAATCCTTGTAACATTTCTAACATACTAATAGATTGATTTTTTCAATTTTTATATTCAACTTTTTTGTCATTGTTCAAACCGAAAATTTTGTATATTTTAGTTAGTGATCGAAAATCGCAAAGGAAAATAAAAATAATAAAAAATCTAGCTCTATTATCTTGTAAGAAATGTTTCAAGGACTATAAAACTGTCTTTGATTTTATTCTAGCATGAAAACTCATTGACTTCTATTCTTTTGAAATATCCGTTAAAATAACATAAGAAACTAATATTCCCCACTTTCTCAAAAACTAAGGCCAAAATTGAAAAAGTTACATGAGCTAAAACAGTTTTTTTTCACAATTACATAAATTAGGCAAATTTCAAAACAATCGGTTCATAAACAAATATCGTTCAGATGTCCCCCTTAAAGTGTACAGTCAAGACTTTTGTGCTACAGCAATTACTATTGGTACACTGTGGATCGATGAGGGATATTATAGGTGGTTTGATGCCGCTGGACTGATACGCTGAAAAATTACAAGTGATAGAGTAGAAAAATGTGACTCATACTGTCCATACTTCAAAACAAAGCATACTTCAAATAGGATGCCACATAACTCATACTCCGTTTGTGATTTTTAGGCAGAGTAGATCCACAACTTCATTTTCATGATGATTATGTGGAAAAACACTAGAGTACATATTTCTCGATATTCGTTTTGGCTTTGGCTTCTGGTATCAAACCCTGAATGTCAGCTTCCTCAAATTCATCGATTGTATGTTTGTGATGTCCTAATCTGGGTAGTGACATCACATTTCTCTTATGTTTCGTAAATTCATAGTCAACCCCCAAATAGCATTCATGTTCGCTCATCTTTTGAGCAAAAATTGTGTGTTTTTGGGCTGTGTTGATGCATTAGTGATAAACTTTAAATTCATAACACTGGAGTACTCTTTCAATGCAAGAAATTTGTCCCTGACGATTTTTATTTTCTGTTTCTCTTTGCTGTAAAAAGTTCATTCACAATTTTTTACTGCAACTTTCTGTATATTGGACTGAACATTGCTTTGATTATAAGTAGAATGTTTGTCCTATTGTCATTTATCAATAAATAATTTCTCAATGAAACAAATATTTCCAATTTTTGATGAAATTGATAATTGTTTTTAAGCTCTTGTTTAAGTTGACCAGTTGGAGAAAGGACGCGAATTCGATCAGTAATGGTTGTAACGAAAAAGAGGTATTTTCCCGCTTAAGAATCAAGATTATTTCAACCTGAAAACTCGACGCACACACTTTCGTCAAAACCTTGTTTATAACTGTCTAAGTCCTGTGTGCTTTTGTAGTACAGTATTTCAATCAGTTTTGATTATAATGTGTTTTCTACAGGTACTTTCTGAAAATTAATGCATTGTGTTTTTTCAATGAGGTAGGACTATTTCAACACCTGTATTTTTATTTTCTATTAGATATCTGCTACTGAGGAATCTACATCCTTTATATCAATGGTATTTTTTTACAATAAAGTCATAACAGCCTCACTGGGTCATTCTGGCTCAAGTCTCACTGGCTCAAGTGGTGCCACTGCTGGAAGTGCTTATCACCATGATCTCATTTTGAAGGATATGCAGTTCGATATCTACTCATGCAAGAGTCAATGCATTTAGGCCAACATTTATCGAAAGGCATACGTTCTTTTTCCCACGCAGTCTCTAGTATTTAATGCAGAGCTTTACGATACATGAGATACAATTCAACCAGCTAACTCACAACGCTGTTAGCAACGATGAAGCTCTTAACATTACCTCTTCTTTTGCTCCTCAGCGTTTCTCTATCAGGTGAGATTTTGGTTACACCATTCAGATTACAGAAAATGAGCTACCACTTCATTTGAACTTAAACTATTACTGCTACACAAGCAGTCTGCGTTAAGGTGATCTTGCAGGAAATTAAACGTCATCTTCCCAGTTGTCTAAGCGACTAGCATTGTAAATGGTAATCATATTCATGAACCACTCGGTACCGAAATCAATTGAATTTCGTTAAGATTATCATTAACTCCTGAATTACAACACGGAGGGTCGAACAGTTTATTCAAAATATTCCTCTTTTGTATATATTGTATGCTTCCCAACTCAGATCGCATAGCGAGCGAAAATGAACTCATCATACATCGGAGTTTTTATTTCATTGTATGCGTAATTACACATTCTCGTCGCGCCTGTTTGCATCGATTACACCTTAGAATTTCTTACATTACTGAAATGTAAAAATTTATTTTTCATTTCCTCCCGAAACACTCGACCAAAATAAACGTGTGCTCATTGTCTTTACGTCCTGAGTTTAAGTGTCACAAGATGAGATATTTTAACGAAAACCAGTTTTCTGAATGTGATCTATGAAAGCCAGACAATAAGTGAAAATTTTAGACTGCCCAATGACTGTTTTTGGCAAATAAATTTTGAAATCATTATAGTGAATTAGTTAAACTGCGTGGTGTTACACAGCAAAGAAATCTTTTTATGAGGAATTCTTTCGTTGAATGAATTTCAATATTCATTTCAGATGCCACTTAAAATTTTGAACAGTGCTAAATTAAATTGAAGCTGATACTTTAAAGTCATTTTTTACTTGTTTCTCTCCTGTATTAGAGAGCGTGATGGTTTGCTACTATGGCTCATGGGCCGTATACCGACAAGGAATGGGCAAGTTCGACGTAGAAGACATTGATCCGTTCCTGTGCACCCACATCATTTACGGGTTCGCCGGACTTGGACCTGATAACAAAATCAAAGCTTTGGATGCCTGGAACGACTTGTGCGACAACTACGGCAAATGCGCCTTTGATCGCTTCACTGGACTCAAAAATGTCAACCCGAACTTGAAGGCTTTGCTGGCCATCGGAGGCTGGAACGAAGGTTCTGCCAAGTACTCAGCTGTGAGTAAATTCTAGAAATCATTTCAAGAACATGGTATTGGTAATGTTAGTTTCCTGCATTCCTGATTGGTGGTATCCACTTTTTACTGTCCTGATCTTGATTTTGTGTGATTAGGCTAGAATATGTATGAATGGAAAAGCCATTTGAGGTCTTCGCTTATTTTTTAAATTCATTTTTGTGTACAGTTGTGACACAATGCAGATATCTGGTTATCGATCATTGGCAATTCTAAGTGCTCCTTCCGTCAATACAGGAAAGGGAATCATTCGCCACCATTTCTACTATTTGCTTTCGAATGTTTTTGGGCAACAATTATGATGCATCCAGAGTGCCATGTTTTCTCATTACACAAACAAAAGGGAAATTAACTGCGCCAATGAGGATAAATGAGCTATTTCATAAGCTCTGGATTTTGTTCTTCAAAATTTATCAATACCTAGACGTCGACGTCGAGTTACATATTTCAGCTAAAAGAATTCAGTCGAATGAGGAAGATAATGATTTACTTTCAAAGTCGTGGCCTGTTGCGAATTCAGTCGAAACCAAATAAATAGCAAAAGTTTTATCCAACCAATTACTTTAATAATTTGAACTTAATAGCATCCTTCGTACTTCGACTCATAACATAAGTGGTAACAAAAGATGGGGAAGAAAACTGCACAAGGTTAATCTCATAATTTATAAATTTTCTCTCAAACTTAAGTTAGTTGGTCTGTAGACACTAATATCAATATTTAATAAATAGAAGCTCTGCAGGGTGTTTAGAGATATTCAGGCTATTTGATAAAGATGTGAAAGAACTTTCGATCAGTTGAAGATTTTTAACTGAAACATTCCGGTGGAACTTGACCATTCTCTTGACCAGATGGCTGCTAACCCTGCGGCTCGTGCCACCTTCATCGAGAGTGTGCTGGAGATGCTGGCGGCCCACAACTTCGATGGTCTCGACATGGACTGGGAGTACCCCACCGACCGAGGTGGTGCTCCTGAGGACAAGGTGAGCGCCACTGGGTGCATACTCTTGGGTACATTGAGTGTTACAGGGTAAGCACATTGAAACGCAGAACATGAATAATCGTGCGTGTACTGGTATGGACTATGGGAGTTTTATGTTTTACGGAGTGTGCGTCTCGGAGGAAACAAGGAGCATAATCGATAGTGTTGGCTGGAGTGCAAATGAAGCATTATCAAGTGTGTACCATAAAGAGCAAGGATAGAGTACTGTGAAACGGAAAAAAACGTGATTGGATGAGTGCGCCATATAATTATTCAGCCTACCAGTGATAGACAAGTTGTAACAGCGGTATTGAAAGTTATTAGTCTCTTTCTCCTACCATACTTCGTCCGATCAAGAATTGACGAAAGGGACATTTGAAGCGAAAATTCATTATTTTATTCAACATGTTTTTTGCCATATTTATTACTATGACGCCCCAACTTCGCAACATTGAGTACAAATCCTCCCATCAACGTAATTGAACACGGTTTCAAATTTTCTTTCTCACTCGTAACATTTTTCTAAGTTATTTTAAATTCATTGTGAACATTTCCATGGTGATAAACTTCTAATTGTTTGACGTTCGATCACAATGAAGAACATGTTCTTTGATATCCTAACTTGTATCGGTGTTAGTATGGAATGAAAAGACTAGTTAGTGAATGAAAAAATGGAATAAAACGAAAAATATGTAAAATCTGGATTTTTCAATTGAAAAATACATATTCAGTCTATTTTACGTTACCAAGCACTTCATTTATGTGACTACGTTGATGTTACAATAATCTACCGCTGCAGGTACATTTTACATGACGAGAATGATGATGTACAGTACTTTTGAGTGGAAACGCACCTATTAACTTCAGTAAAACTAAGCTTACGGATGATGATTTCATATATAATTTATTTAACGAGGTTTTCTCCTCTCTAGGTTTAGACTTGCTTTTCACAAACCATTTGTGATGGATCTGAGTGCAGTAAAACATATAGAACCGACTCGTAATCATTTCGTTCTAAGGCCAAAATATGGACAATAATTGCTATTGCAGGCAATTAAAAGCGCATTCTATACAGACCGACACTTGCCATACGATGAGGAAATTTATGATTTGAAATTAGAAATTTTTCTCTTAAAATCAATGAAGCTAGTTCCAAATTAGAATGTCACGCCATGATTCACCGGAAACGTGCGTGTGTTTCCGAGTAGACGTTGTACAGCCAAGTGCGCTGTTCTTGTAATATTAGGCATAAATGGGGAGGTAATATTAGGCATAAATGGGAAGCTGCAACATGCTTCAACTTGCAACATTTACACCACCAATTTCTTCTGAATATCTGCTTTCACATTCATTATTGTAATTTGAAAAGAGGCCTAGTTTCAAGCAAGCAGTTACAAGACGAAATGAATATTAATGGCAGTATTAATAAGAAAAGAATTAAATGGAGTTTTATGCGTGCAAGCATGTGAAGATTACTGCAATATATTGTTGGGAAACTGAGAATATTTTTAATTTAATAGTCTATTGAGGATGTTTAACTGGAAGCTAATGAACTCTGTTGAAAGATGACTTGAGCCTAGTTAGAACTAACCGACGTAATCTAGTGATCAGCAAATTCCAGAATTTTCGTTCTTTTTTCAGAATCCAAAAATTAAATCATTATCTTTTACAGAGAAATTCACAGCATAGGACTCATTTTGCGGGTTTCAATAAGATAATTTTACCATCAATTGACGCACTTATCATTGGTATGTTAAACTAAGTCCTGAATCATAATTTAACTAATTCAGTCGATAAAAAGTTTGAAAGAAAAATTCTCAATACGGCAAAAAAAGTTCAAAAGAGTTTCCTTTCTGATTTCCTTGGATGTAAACGAGCTTCCAGTGTGAAAAATAATATTTAATCTTATTGATACCAATGAAATTCTAATTATTCAGGCTATGAATACCACAGATTTCATTTGTTTTAAATCTTCAAAATATTATCATATATTTTGAAAATGTGTAGCAGAGTTCACATTTATATAGGCACGGTATCGTTCAAGATGCAATTGATAAAATACTACTCAACCACTGACTGACGAACATCACTTCCAATCTTATTTCAATGGCCAAATCGCGTATTTTGGGTAATACATAATTTGTTCATGCTGTGCAGCATGTGAATGACTCAATGACGGTATGAGCGCCTGTAGTGATTGCTCGGTGGAGAAACATTTTTTTCTTTTTGAAGTCACTAAACGAGCAGAAATTTGCTTTGTGGGTTTGCTTCAGAGAAAGATGAAGCTTTTTATGTCTGACAGGAAAACTTCGTCATCTTGATGTCGGAACTGAACACAGCTCTACACAGCAAAGGACTCCTGCTCACGGCAGCCGTCTCTGCTGGCAAGTCAACCATAGATGCTGCCTACGACGTGCCCGGCTTCTCTGCCACGGTCGACATGATCCACGTTATGACTTACGACCTTCATGGCGCATGGGAAAGCTACACTCATCATCACACTATCCTCTATCCCTACCCTCAGGTAAGGAATGTTAATTCAAATTAAGAAAAAGTGACCATTTTGATTATGCGAACAGACAAATACTTGCACTTTATGAATTTGCTTAAGGAAAATACTTCAGGTCAAAATTTGCTGAGAAAAAATAAGTACTTGACAACGGTTTACCAGCACGTGTGCAAAAATAGCAACAAGAATATGCGCATCAGTGTTATTTACATTTTGATCTAATACTCGATTTGTGTCAAACTGTTGTTAAAGAGACATTAAGACAAATTATGATGCATTTCCTTTATACTTTTGTTTCAGGACACTGGTGGCAACGCCTACCTCAACATCGACTATGCCATCAACTACTGGATTGAGCTGGGAGCCCCTCCCTCGAAGCTGGTGCTGGGGACGGCCACGTACGGCCGCTGTTACAGGCTGGACTCTACAAGCAATACCGGCATGTACGCTCCAGCGTCCCAGCCAGGCAGTGCTGGACCCTACACCAGATCTCCTGGGTTCTTGGGATACAATGAGGTAAGTCTGAAGAAGAGACTGCTACCTTACGGAAATTATCTATCAAGAATTACGCTGTCCGGCGAAACACAGAGATTTCTACGCTGAAAGTAGGGTTTTTGAGTCGTAATCGTGAAGACTGACAAAACTGTCTTTCAATATCATTTAAATTGCCTTAATCTAACTATTTCTAGCCAGATCTGTTTGTAAACTATTTTCTTAAACGATTCGCTGTCTCATTATTCTTTCAATTAATCGAAACTTGACAAACTTTGAAAAACACAAGCATTTTTACGTGTAAATGTTGGCAGTAATCTATAGTTCGTAATCCGATTGTTAAAAAAAACATGTAATACCTTTCTGTAAGGAATATTCAAAAGTTATCGCAAATTTTCGCAAAAAAAATCAGATATTGGAAACACGCATGTAATTTATTTTATAGAAGGGCATTGAACTTTTGCAAACCATCATGATTGGGTCGAAACGAACAAACAAAGTTCCCAACGCTGTGGTTCAGTAAAACAAAATTACCAGTATTCAGTTTTTGTGAATTTTTACTTTCTACTTTTTTCAAGTCCTTTATTCAGTTTTCAATTTCATTCATGTAGAAGAAGAAATGTGGGATGAAGTAGATAAAATATATGGCGTTTATATGCTTCACGTTTTTGTTTAATAGCTGTGCGAACATGAACTGGAAAGCTCGTGGACTGTCGAGCAAGATCCCGACATGAACGAACCCTACGGCTACGAT
>JACJUY010002943.1:25147-36926 GCA_014220935.1 Platorchestia sp. MABIK | reverse complement strand
CTCATCAAGACCTTGGTGGAGACCTTCACGGGCGCGCCCATCATCACCCCCACCCCGCCCTCCACCACCACGCGTGTGAGTTTTTGTGACAGAAAATATCAAGAGAAACCACCCATTTTCATAGCAGAACTCAATTTTCCCTGCTGTATTGTTTTAAAATTTGGGAAAAATTTAATTCTAAATGTTTCCTTCGAAAGCTGAATCTGTGCCCGTCATTGATGTGCTAAGGTATGATCAGTAGGTGTATCTATGAATTCCCATTTGCGGAATACTCCACTGATCTACTGTAGTTCAGTAGTACTTAGATTGAAAAAATACCATTTGTTCTTTGTAGCCAAAATACAGTTGAAGGTAGAACAATGATTCTTGAAACTTTCTGTTGTTGTGATTATATCAAGATGGCCAATATTATTGAAGTCGGAGTCTATGGAAAAAGCGCTCGGTATTATTTATACTCAAACACATAGAATAACTAAAGATCTTTTATTCAAATTTAACGTCAGAACTTGGGATTTCTTCCTTGCAAAAGGAAATCGGATATTTGCAAGTTTCAGCTATTTTTCGTATCTCAAATTGAAATCAACCAAGTGAGAGAAATCATGAGAATATGAAATCAGAAAGTTTTACCACAGCTTATCGAGCTCCCGTTTTAAAAAATATCATTAATTACTCTAGAGAACAATTGTCAAAATCCGGTTAAATTTCTCAGATCACCTCACATTTACGGTGAGAATCTTTCAAAATATCTACGGTGTTTGAGTAACAATACTGACAATTATAATTTAGGGAAGACTCGATGGAAGAACTAAATCAGACTCGATAATTCATGGTCGGTCAAATGCATAAAAGAGAAATTTCCCAGGGTTTTACTTCCCTTTTTTGTACAAATTTCTTCAGAATAAGCAAACAGTGTTTGACGACGATAAGGGCCAATTGCGTTTGCGAAACCTAAATAACAGATCCAGGAAAATTACCTATATTCCTCGACAGTTATTTATACAATATTACGGGTAATAGTCCAATTGAAAGATTTATTTTATAATTCGTCTGCTGTTGCCTACATTGTTTTTTCTGACTATTTTAAATGCAGCAGCATTTCATCAGACCCCACTCTGAGAATTAAAAATCAAAAGAGACATTTTTCTGAATACTGAGCTGTTGAACCACTTTTCAGGATCCCGACGCCACGACAGTGTCGACAACCTCAACCTCAACAACCACAACGCAGCCCACCACTTTCCCGACGGCTGCCCCCGGCGAGCACTGCTCGTATCCCGGCAACAACCCGGACCCGGACGACTGCAGCATCTTTTACCAGTGTGTCTATGTGAGTATATTAAAATCACCCTTATTATGGAAACAAATGTGCATTATTCCTGCTTGATATGGTTCGGATATTTTTTGTACGTAGTATTACCAGAGGTGAAGTGTTTTTACTGTTAATTGGGGTAGTAAAAATAGCTAGCGTGAAAAATAACTAATAAGAGATCTATCATTGGTTACAGATAATATAGATACTGAAATGAATATTGAAAAAATTACCATTAGTATTATGTTGTTTTTTTAATCGTTAACAGCATATTTTGAGTATTTCAAAAATTTTGCGCATGCGTATCAGAGATACTAATTGTTAATTTGCCTATATTCTCCACGAGTCACTATTTATAATGTACCCCACGAGTATAAATATATGTAGATATTTTCCTTTGTGTTCTTTTAATTTATTTTCATTTTTCGGATTGAAAATATGAAAGTGACATGCGTTTAGGTTATTTTTACACGCTTATCTACGAGGGATAAGGGTGTGTTACTGGACAAGGTGTTGTTGGTGACAGTATAGCAATGAGATATGAAGTTTGTTGCTCTGGAGTTCGCCTGTGTCTAAAAATGACTGAGCAAAAGCTATTTTGAAATCAATTGAGCGTGACTCAAAATAAGGTCGCATAAGAAAATGTTTCTCAGGTAATGCATAGTAGCCATGTCAGACGTTCACCTCGACAGGATGTAAATGCTTGCTACTGTTAATTGTCATATCAATTGTGCCAACGTTTATTCATTGTAGTCAATCATAATAGGATTAACTACGCAGTCGTATATCAACGAGTCGTGATCTTGGCGAGCCGTCGACATTTCACGCGGCTTGCAGCAGAAGCTTTGCGCAGCGGCAGCTGAAATATGTTCACTTCACTGCAGAAATTATTTTTCGTGAAAATATCTCTCATAGGGTGGCACAGTTCTGCCCATCCCCAAAGCAGCCTTGACTGTCATTTGACATACTGCGGCGACTACTCCTGATGCAAATGTTGCTGCGCTATAATGCACGCTGTGCGTAGTTTAGAGCAGATATTTACCGCGACCTTGTCAATGGTACAATTTTTTAAAATCTTATTTCTTTGAGACTTCTACAGCTGAAACAAAAACGAATTTGGTTTGATTTAATTTAGCGAGCATTCAGTGATTCGTATTCTAAAGACTTCTTTGGGAGTATTGAACTTCTGTTGGTCATCAACTATAAAAGAAGCATTTTGTGCTGAACTTGACAGTGTTTGCTCTAACGAGCTTTCGTCAAACCACAACTTACGTTAAATGGAGGGATATCGGAAAAATACGAAGATGCTTTTTGAAGTAGACACACGCGAATTCAAAGTTTTTGAATTCCTACATGAAACATAAACACCATGTATTTAAGCGTTTATCATTATTTTTAGTATTCCGTCACGTCTTCAACAACCTAAGTTATCAATTATTCCGAAATTTCTTGAACAATATCAAGGACGCAATCACAATACTAACATGTGCCGCAGACTGGGTCTGGCTACCTCGAGACCGTGACGGAGTGCCCCGAGGGATCTCTGTACAACCCAGAAACTTTCATCTGTGACTACGACTACGCGGTCTGCGCTCTCGACCCGAGCTACTGTCCTGCAAACTGCCCTATGTAAACTATGAACAAATTGTCTGTGTAATGGGAAAAGAAGAGTCTATTTTACGCAGCTCTAGCCTGAGTGGCTAGATTTTACATATAATATAAATAGAGATGTAAAAATAATTTAGATATTAGGAGCAAATGAATTACCTTTCTTGTATAAACTTACTGTACTTTCAAGAAACTCGTTATGTTCCTGCCAGCTTTTTAGCAGGGAAAAATCTTTATGTCAATAGTTTAAATTATCGAACATTGAAAATAAAAAATTTCCATGAATTAGAATTTGTTTTATTCAGATCCTCATGTGAAAACAATCAAATCCTCATGTGAGATCATCTCGACCTTCAGATCCTCATATGTACAAGACAGATTCTTCCCTTAGGAGAACTAATTCTCGGATATGTTTAGTAGTTATTAAAGATCTTGGTGTCAACTATGTTCTTAGGAATACGTCACAAAAAAAGGAAACAAAAAATTATTGCCTAATAATAGAAACATGCTCTGGTTTGCTTGGCTGAGCTATGGATGCTTTAAAAATGTGCACAAAAAAATATAGATACTGCTTGTAGCACATGAAAAATTATCCAAGGAATGATACAAGTAGTGTTTTATAACTTCACTTAAGACACAAGTGAGATGCATTAGCCAAATTGAAATTTTTAACACACATTGTTGGTCTAGTTATAAAGAGAAAATTAAATAACTTTGCCATTTCATTTCAAATATTGTAGGAATATCTTACAAAATTTGAAAATATGAGTATTTTTCATCACTTCTAAAAAATTCATAGGTCACAAGAATCAAAAAACATTCTTTAGACAGAGTATGAGCATGTTTTAAAGTTTAAAACCAAAGTCCATAGATTTAAACCTTTATGATGAGCATTGAAAATAGGTAGAAGTATATCAGCTCATCCCATCTTACAGCGGTAGTATTCAAAATGTTCTGAAAATGCATTAGTAATTTTTAATATTTTCTGTTCACTCATGCACACACAGATAAATTATGTTTCCTAACTCACAACAAATTAAACTTACCAATAATATATTTCAATTAACTAAAACTTACTCGGAAAACAGTCTGGTTTGTTTACATGTTGCTCACGAACAACTTCACTCTGCCGAAACCGTAGTCTGGACGTCCGGACACGATTCAGAAAAGTTTGTGTTTTTGTTTGCCATTTGGTGTGTTTGCGATTGATGAACAGTTTGATAGTGTGGACGGGGCTTGACACCGGTCCCAAAGGCGGTGTCTGTCTGCGTCTGCTGCAGATCCTTGGACATGATCTCTTTAATCTATACTGTATCGTGTCGACATTATATTTTGGAGCTTTTGGTATAGAAGCGGTCTTTTCTGCATTGGTTCCAGAGGTGTCACGGAGCCCCGATATCACAATTTTTCAACAATTCAAAGAGTTTTAGCTTTCTGTGAATTAACAGACTATCGGACAGCCGTAGATGCAACTCGAAGTACATCGTGGGCCAGCGAAGTCCTCAATTTCAGCCACAATCAGCTAAAATTTAATCATCCGCACGACGACTACAGAGAGCTCCTTGAGTTGGTCATTGTCTTTCTTGGAGGGGTGCCACATGGCTACGAAAGCATCACTTTTCGAAAACCCAGGGCTGTTCATCGAGCACGATGGATGGCGCGGGTTATATATGGCTAGAAGATGTGGATATTCCGTCCCCAGTTCTCTCAGCATCGACAAAAGGAAAAAAAATAAAAGGCTGTTCATAATTTTCAGTTGAATTTGATTTTTTACTCCTATAACTGATAAACACCCTAATGAGCAGCCTTTTATTTTGTTCCTTTTCAACTAAAAAATCAATCGAGAAAAATTGAAGAGCATCGGCAATTGGTATCATGTCGCTCAATTCATGTCAAGTTTTTCATGAGGCTGGATTTGGTCCGACGGGGGAGTTCCCTGCGCTGGGCTTTGACTACCTGAAGAAGGAACTGAAGTTGGCCTTCTGCCTTGGTCCTTCCACTCATAGTGAATTCCTGGAACAGAGCCACCCCACGTTCCGCTGCTTCGTTGGTCACAACCAGCCCCCAACTGATTGCAGACCAGCTTGATAGGAAGGTGTCACGAAACAAATACGGCTGCTGCCTCTGTTTCCGTAGTGAGGGATTTAAACCTCATAAGTAGAAGAGGAAAAGGAAAATTAAGAGCAGAAGAAACACAGAAAGAGAAATAATAGAACAGGTGGAAAATAAAAAAAGAAAGTGTCTGTTCTGCGCACTCACTCCAGCGCCCCGAATCAACACTGGTATTACCCTTTACTGCCCAACTGGACAAATTCGTCCATTAAAAAATAAAAATTCCTTGTATATAAAACATCAATGCATATCGTCTGAAACTCAGATGGACCGAAGCCTCCAGTTCATTAGATTGTAGGAAAAAATCAACCGACGTTTTGCCACCCACGCAGTCAGTAGGCAACATGATTTTGTAGAGGGAGGTTGTAGTGTGCGTTGCTGTCGCCATCCCGCCATTTTGAAGTCACTATGGCGGAGTTTCCAAGTAAGTTATTAGCCCTTAATAAATCATGTGTGTGCATTAGACGTATATAAACGTATACAAACTATAAAATTTGTTGATAAAGTAATTATATTGTTTTATTGAAGTAAAATATGCGGTGGACGAATTCGGCTATTTGAGAACACCACCTTAGTAATTTGTTTTTTCATTTGCGTCTGAATAGGAATACCAACAACTTTATTCTTATTTTCAGAGATGTTATTATTCATTTTCCTTCATTTTGTACTATAAAATTATATATATATTATGATTATCTTTATTTATTGAAATAATTTTATAAATTACCATATCTATAATTATTTTGCGGTACTTGATCATGGTTATAAATGTAATATTTTTCTTTATTTTTATGATAAAACTTTGTTATGTAATCAAAATTATTTTCTATAACTCTTGCAATATGATTATTTAGTGATCCAAAATATTTTACAGGTTTCTCGCTGTCAGAATTGTCACCGAAAGCAAATACGAAGAACTCTACTGTAATAAAAAACATTGATTTCAATGATGCTGTCAGGCCCAAAAACTCAGAATTCCTGAAAAAAACAAATCGCCGCTAGCTTTGTTAAAACTAAGAATTGCCGTTTCCTTGATGAAAAGTGGCAAGATCTCGTCTCGTCCTCGACGTGGAAGACCGAGTGCATCAGGAGAGTCTACTCCAGAAACAATTACTGGAAAAAGGCGGAGAGTGACATATATGCAAGTTGCACCAGAAGCATCCATTCACTATGATCAGGTCGCACATTGGCCCAAAATTACCAAAGAGCAAAAAACCTGCAAGAATACGAATTGTTCCAGCTGCAAGACAAATGTGCAGTGCGAGAAATGCCGAGTCAATCTCTGGTTGAATCAGAGACATAACTGTTTCTATGCATTTCACAACCACTAAAAACAATATCAAAATGTTGAAAGTTCTTTACTCTGACATATATTATCTATATAAATGGATTATGTAACCTTTATCATTCATGGGATAATGCTTTCGAGTTGTAAAGCAATATTTAAATTTTTATAAATAAACCTTACAATATAGATGGACCTCCCCTCAGGGGTATACAACTATTGTATCTATGGGAATTAGCGCTCCCAGGGGGACTATGTGAGGGCCCGAGCTAAAGGTTAGGTAGGCTTCTTTTTTGTTGGAAAAGAATAGGTTTTGTTTTGTTACGGACCATCTTTTTTCGGTTCACTGCTGTCCTGTTTTTCAGCACCTACTACTTTCTTCTTCAACTTTTTCTTGTTTCATGAACTTCTTTCTTAGCTTACTGTTTCTGTGCACTTTGTGCATAGATTCCACGTTCCCTCAACTCTATAATAAATGGTGCCTTCCTCCTTCCTCTCTTAGAACATCTTTGTCGTGGGTAAGGGAGGCTAAAACTCTCTTATATTATAATAATAATATAATAGATGGACCTTTATTCATGGAATTGTTTTCTAGTCACAAAGGAAAATATATTCATGTGATTTGCCTGTGAAATACAACTTATGGTTGAATACATTGTGCCATTATTATTCCCAAATCTCATTTGGACATTTTTGTTCATTTTAGCTTCCATTCTGGTAATCTCACTTGGACGAATTCGTCCACATTATTAAAAACTTATAATATTGATGTTTTCTGAAAACTAACAATAGTATAGCATTTTACAATGTATTAGAACTTATTTGAACATTCCAGAAATTTTTATTTTTTAAAACACAGAAATTTAGGCAGTAAAGGGTTAAAACGACTAATGGTTATTTTCAATAAATTTATTTGTAATATTACATCTGAACACGTGAGTTGCGCGCGTACATGTCCGTAAAAGAAACAAAAGCACAAATGACAATTGCGAATTTTACATGAACCACAATCCCAGGGGAATTGCTGCGCGCGCAAATAGGCACAAAGTACGTGCTCACGAAACACACATGATTCACATCGCTCTCGTAACAAGGAGATAGATAATGCAAGCAATGCCGAGCTGTCTCCAAACTATTAGCGCTTCACAAGATGTTGCTCAGCGCAGCCGCCTGCTTTCACTTTCCTGTTTGGGTATGTGTAGAGCAAGTCGATGACGCTGTTGCTCGGTACGCCACCTTGACGTCCTCCTTGCTGCCACCCCAAGCGGTTACGTATGTGGAAACAACAACCGCTCTCCCTGAGAACAATAATTCGGTTGACTAATCTATTCCCCAGTAATTTCTAAGGTTTATCACCCTTTTTCTAAATTGAACTTCAATAATTCACTCCCTCTCAATTAACGAACTTAATACAGGAGATTTCCCCCGAGATTCCAACAGAAAATAATTATTTGTTTCTACCACTAGATACAACAAGGGAAACATTAATAACTTTAGCCTTTGCATCAATCACTTGACTTGCCAAAATGGCGTATTTGAAATTTATTGACGGCTTTGTCCGCACAACAGTTTAGACGAATGATATCAAACAAACGAACTAGAAAATCTCACGGATCTCCCCTTTGCTTAAAATGCCCCAGAAAACATTCCTTGATTTTAACCCATATTCAAAAATGAAAATCACGACAACCTGCTTAAGAACAAAATAATAAAAAAGAACACAATACACTGCTTAAGGCGTCATCCCCATTTTTGACGTTACTCGATGACACTTTCCGACTCTAACTGGCCTTGATCCACAACGTAATAAAACTGCCACACATATCTGTTTGCTGACTTCCCCAATTGTTTAAGACAAACCTAAAAATATCCTAAATCATGTCACTCCTTAAAACACTCCCTTCTTAACACGCAAAAATTTACTCACCTCCCCTTTGTTGCTTTCTGGGCCTACATCTTACCGACGTGTTACACAGAATTACGGTGACGGTGAAGTGGGTAACCTTTTTCCCGTCCTACGCTTAAATACGTTCCTCTCAAATGATGCGTGCGCGGTGGATGTACCGCGAAAAATTTTATGTCTCTGATTGGTTCTCCCGAGAGCGTCGCCTCTCTATGCTTACGTGTCCCTCGTTTTTATCTTGTATTACTACGCACAGCCCTCTCAAATCTTTTCATAAAACCAAAAACCCCTTGTTTCTTAGCGAGGTATGAATATATTTTCTCGCTACTTCTTTATGCTACATGTTAATATCCTACTTTTTCGCTTTTCTTGTGCTATTGTGCGTACTGGCTTTACATTCTGCTCCTGCCCCTCAACTAACCCCCGCTTTTTGAGAAGACGCTTCACCCCCCTATCCACCTCACGGACGTGCCTGGCTCTCTGCTGTATTTCCCGCGCATTTGCTTCAGCTTATGTGTAGTTCTTGGAATATATGTTTTACAAATATCATTACAAAGGGTTACCTTTCCAAGTTGCCAGGTCATCGTCAAAAAAATTTGAGTCGATGTTCATGAGCTCAAAGAATCTCTTGGTATTTTTAATGACAAAGGAGGCCACGGTCTTGTCTTTCATTCCATTAGGAAGAGTCCTAAGACGGGGAGAAGTCTCTTTGGATCCGTCAACTGCATTCATGCTTGCGATTAACAACTTCTTCTCCTGAAGAGACCGTTCTTTATTAAAGAGTGCCATACCAATGTTAATCTCAGACAGATATCAGAAATGGCGTGCCAGCATCTTCATCCCTGCCATCCTGACGATTTCGTTGTCTTCCTCTTCCAGAGCCTTGAAAATGGCGATGTCATGGCGGGGAGCACTGACGCTGAACGTGCCAAGAACCAGGCACGAACGTAATGCTTGACAAGAAAAAGGCAGAAGTCACTCAGGTTCTTTAGAATGCCCGATCGTTCTTCACGGGAGGACAAGGGTTTTTGTTGTCGATGCTGAGAGAACTGGGGAAGGAAGATCCATTTCATCAAGCCAAATGTGTCCCGCGCCTTCCATCTTGCTCGATAAACCGTCCCGGGTTTTCAAAAAGTGATGCTTTGGCAGCCATGTGGCACCCCCCAAATAAAGACAATGACCCTCACTTCTCTGTAATCGTCGCGCGGATGATTAAAGTTTAGCTGATATTAGCAGAAATTGAGAACATCACTGGCCCACGATGTACTTCGAATTGCATCTTCGGCTGTCTGATAGTTTGTTTTATCCCCAGAAAGCCAAAACTC
Organism: Platorchestia sp. MABIK; assembly: GCA_014220935.1. Taxonomy (NCBI): domain Eukaryota; kingdom Metazoa; phylum Arthropoda; class Malacostraca; order Amphipoda; family Talitridae; genus Platorchestia; species Platorchestia sp. MABIK. The sequence goes on along the minus strand of JACJUY010002943.1, from coordinate 27,384 downwards.
TTTGAATAACTGAAAAATTATGATCTCAGGGCTCGGTGACACCTCTGGAACCAATGCAGAGAAGACCGCTTCTAGTAGAAGCTCCAAAACATAATGTCGACCAGCTAGATTCACGAGATCGCTCCAAGGATCTGCTGCAGACGCAGACAGACACCGCCCTTGGGACCGGTGTTAGTGGCAATCGTGTCGAAGCAAAGCGCTGCAATCCTTTTTTGAAGCTTCCATTCCTTGATGACGTTAATAACTGTGGTGGCGATCCACTACTTCACCATAAGTTAGTGACGGCATCAACTTTCCATCCCAGTGGGAAGTACCCTTAAAATGTTGTGTGTACTTCACAGAGATGAACAACTCACTGACAAGAGTGAAAACGCTATGCCTCCATGAGTTGTGTATAGTTACTGACTTCTGTAGCTGTGCGCGACATCAAGATGTGGACTTTACAGTATAAAATTATGCTAAAATAGTTTTCTTAAAAAAAGGAAGAAAATGTGAAGCTGCTCATAAAAATCCAACAAGTTTCATTTTTTTAAACACCCTAATGTCGATCAATGGAAGAACTTTAAGTTCATTTTGGAAGCCAATTATACTTTGTCTTTTCTTTTTTCCCCTCAGGGGATACAACTATTGTATCTATGGGAACTAGCACTCCCAGAGGAAAATGTGTAAGGGCCCGAGCCGAGAGTTAGGTAGGCCTTCTTTTTTAAATAATTTTTTTTTGTTATGTTACGGACCACCTTTTTATCGGTTCACTGCTGTCCTGTTTTTCAGCACCTACTACTTTCTTCTTCAACTTTTATCTTGTTTCATGAACTTCCTTCCCAACTTACTGTTTCTATGCCCCTTCTGCATAGATTTCGCATTCCCTTATCTCCATACTAAATGGTACCTTCCTCTTTCCTCTCTTCGATACGTTTTTTTTGTGGCGGTTAGGGGGGCTTAAACTAACATATAATATAATCTTTTTTTTTTGAATAGACAGTTTTCTTTTTTTCGTTCAGGTCACCGCCAAAAACATGTGCGCGACCAAACGAACAAAACTATAGTATATTTTCGAACATTGTGGTTTCCAAGCATTCTTTATAGAAAGTTGAGTAGTTAATTGTTTGTGTACCAGAATAATTTCAGGATCTTAATTCCTTGTATCATTTATCATGATAGAGCTCCATTACTCGATTGGTTCCTTTAAATTCTCAGAAAAACATTTTGCACCCTTAATGTCTGGACATGTGGGTTTGGAGGTCAAAGCTTACGCCCCGAAGCACAAGCTAATGCTCACAATTTACTTTGAAACAGAGTTTGTGTGTTCCAATTGAATTTGGAAAACTGAAAGATGTGTTTTTTAAAAGCATTGATCGCGACATTTCCATTTGCATGTTAAGTTAATAAACTTAATAAAATACTCAGTGAAACATTAGTTTATTGCAGTTAATATTTTAAATGAAATTTGAGCTTTTACTACAAATTTCAAATCGAATAACCGGACGATGTGTTATTGATGCCTTGTTAATCATTAAGGTGTGACATGTACCAGTGTTTTTCCTTCATATGCATATCTTAGTCACTGTTTACAGCAGTGATGGAGTTCAAACATTCTCTCATTAGAAAATGTGCGAATGAATTCTTCCCCTCATTTGTGCTATAAAAAATACTTTTGAAGTTCCGTATGTGAAAATTTTTAGAGGCATCCACAAAGTAAATGTTTTCGAATTTTGAGAACAGAATAGTACACAATAAAACAAAAATCAGTAGAAAGGAACAAAGCAGGGGAGAACAAAGCAGAACCTCACAGAACAAAACTCAACATTCTAGAATAGAGTCTCTTAAAACTGACAGGAGGGGAATAGAACAGAATAAAATAGAACAAACCTGAAGAGAATAAAACACAATACTTTTGGATAAACTTAATCAGAGCAGAAATGATTTCGATATGAGATAGAATGGGAATGAAAGAGATATTATGGATTGGGATGGAATAAGATAGAATGAGAATGAATGGGATAGAATAGCATAGGCTAGAAAATAACAGAATAAGCCAATGTATGAAATAGAATTTCCTACTGTCTTAAGAATTACAGTGCGTGGGAGTACGATGTAGAAGGCTGCTCTCGTTTACGACGGTGTAATAAAATAGAAACGCCGGCTATGACCATTAGTCGCGGAGTTGGCTTGAGTAGACGTCGTATAATGAAAACTCACCGCATTAAATAGGACGCTGTCGCAGCGCTCATTAGCGT
>JACJUY010002943.1:6554-25086 GCA_014220935.1 Platorchestia sp. MABIK | reverse complement strand
CCCCCCCCCCCCTTCCCTGGCGGGAGCGCGGTGTACGGCGGCATTTGAGCATCATTAGGAGGACACTTAGTACGGGGACACGGCGACGAGTAGTCCAGCATTGAACACTCAGTACAGGGGCTCGGGCGCGAGTGGTCGACGATTGAGCACTTAGTTGAGAAACTCCAGCGCGAGGGGTCCAGCTTTGGGACTTAGGGCAGTGAGACTTAGCGTTGGGCGTGAAGCCGGGCGGTTGTAAGCGATCTACATAAGTACGGCCGCGAGGGCCTTGATTGTCTAATTGCGTAGAGTCTCTTTGACTGTGTAATTTGCCCCTGGATCAAATCAATTGGCTCAATCTCCCGGGCTCTAATTCATGGGTTTGCTTTCGATTGTCATTAAACAATCGTACATGGTTTGGCTCTTGAAAGTCGGTTTAATCATCATATACTTGTTGCCTTTGATTGTATGCACACAGTCGTTGGTTTGTATTGTAAAATTGAGTGGTCATCAGAGGATGTGTTATTGAGTCATTGTCGGGTCATTTCGTGAAGCCCTCGCCGGCGTTTGCTCTAGCTTTTCAGTGTTTATCTCCCAATAAATCATTAAATCTTCGGGCCTCGTGATTCTCCTCACACTCTCACAATGAACTCGCCACCAATGAAACACGAGCCTTGAAACTCGGGCCCGCTACCAAAGACGTGACATGGGAGTAGGGATGATCGAAAAGGCTAACGCTTGCGCGCCAACGTCACCTAGTGCGCGTGTGCACAGTCAATTTAATTTAGCAATACTTAATTCCGGGGTAAAAACCCGGTGGTTGCAGCGGACTACCAGTCCTTAATATTATTTGAAACTTAACGTAAATGCCAATTGCGGAAATAACTCCCTTGCGCCTTTGATTAAGGTCACGTCAGTAAAAGATAAATAGAAGCACCAACTGACTTCATTCACCAACAACGGAAACCAGCAAAGTAGCCCATTCTTGAGTTAGTATGCTCTCATCACGGTCTAATATAATTTGTATTTTAACCTGATAAAAAGGAAAGGAAGAAAAAACATTTAGATTTTCAATCATAAATTTCCACTCAGAAGCACCAGTACATTCATTTTAACTTAAAATCACGATAAGCATCCGTATCACAGAATGTGGCCTCTAGACCTGATAGCGCTTTTTCCATGTCATTTGAGAGTATCAGAGCTGTCACTAGCTCTGTTTACGCTATTATTGAATGAGGCATTACTAATATATCGCACATATATTGTAAACAGATACAGTGTGTGATAAAGCATAATTGATAATTAAAATCTGATTTTTGGTCATGTTCCTAAAATTCTTGTGAACTTTCACTGTTTAAAATTCCAGGGGATTTTCAAATCACAAATGTTCTTAACGAATTTTGAACGAATCAACTAGACCATATTTTTTAGCACCTAGTTCTAGAACCTGACAGCGCAACATGAAAAATGTTCATGGCTTGCACTGCTCTAAAGTTATTTCCTGTAAATTTCCGGATGTTATTTAAGCGATGTCGTCACTGTCGATTGACGAAAAGCCCTTCTGGGATAATGTGAATAAATTCCAGTTTCAGTATGGGTAAAAATCAGAACTCAGCTTCAAATATGCCCAGTTACAACCCAGAGTTAATTTTAGCTCAAGACCTAGGACATACCCCATGCTCATAAATGTTCTAAGGAACTTCTTCAACATGGAGCTAACATAATGAAAGTATTTTGCACCGAAAAATTGTTGCATTATATATGACATCTAAAAATCAACCCTCAGGAGACCTATATCCCTTAAAGAAGTTTATTCTAACTTCATGTGATAAATCATTGAAAACCAAAACATATTTTTTGTTTGTTTTCTGTCGTTACATTTCCTGAAATTCTTTTCCTGTCACTTTTGTCCCGGGATTCTAAATAGTATACATGTTTCAAGATATTAGTGAGAAAATAGCATAAAATCAGGTTGTTCAATTTGTCTAATCACTTAGCGAGCTCAATATAGAATTTTAGTGTTTTAATATTATTGTAATTTACATCACTACACAGTGTAGTAATATATTTTATGGTTTGGTTTTGCAGGTAATAAAGAATAGACTGTAATAGATACGAGGGCAACGGCAGATGTTGTAGGAACTAAAACCTTTGTGTGGCGATATTATGTTAAAGATGCTACTGGAGAAAGTGCGAAGTGTGTAAAGTTCGGCAAGAGTTTACTTTGCAAAGGCTGGTCTAACAACAGTTTGTAACGTCACCTATAGAGTAAACACAACATAGTGAAACCTGAAACTGTAGACCCTGATGTGTCAACTAGTAGCTCAGAAGACAGAATTCGTACTGGAACAAAGCGCTCTCATGCAAGGGAGAGCAGTAGTGAAAGCACTAAACCTAAACAAACAAAAATAGCAAGTTTCGTAAAGGTACATCAAAGAACTCCGGAAGAACAAGTGACCAAGCTTGTACCCGTTGATGACGTGTCAGTAAATACAGTAACAAAAAGTGAATTCATTGGAGAAACCTTCTCAGATAAAGGTTTTTCGCTCCCTAAATCGCCAAGTACTGCCATGGGCATGGGCAACAAATTACAATAGCATAAATGTAAAATATAAAGAAATCCCGGGATTGTCTTCCTGAAATCCCGGGATTTTATTTTTGTCCCGGGATTGAAACCCCCTAAAGTGGAGGTGATAGCTGAAAACGAATGAAAGTACATCCAATGGGGTCCGCCAAAACTGGCAACATTTAAAGAAGACCTAATCAACCTAATCGATACACACAAACCACCAGTAATAGCAGCCCTGGAGACGTTCTACAGGAACGATTTTGTGTAACCAATACTAAGATACGGCGGTTCGGTTGGTGTAGACGAGAGCATTACAACTACAAGTGCGGTGGAGTTGTAGCCTTATACAAACGCACACTCGTCGATACGAACACGAGAAATTAATGTTCATTCGCCTGCTTAAATTTTAACGCAAGAGTACACCTATGTAAATCCATAGAAAGATACTACAATAGCATCTATGTACCTTACATGAAGAACAATTTTAAACCTCAAAATATAATTATTTGACACAATCAAAGCAATGTTAAAACCTGTCATCCTGATGGGAGATTTCATTACCCACAACAGCGAATGAGGGGTTCTTACAACAATGAAAAAAGGCATAAAAAATGTATTTGGTGTATAAATGACTAACATAAACAACCATTTGCCGTATAAAAACGAAATGAATTATTTTATGAAAATAATGTCCTCTAGGTAGCCAACCAGCGATCTCATCTCGAATACGCTGTTTCAAGGCTGGAATGCTCACGGGAGGATTCAACTGATACACTTTCGTTATAAGGAACCCACATATGTCATGAACAATTTCCACGGCCGCCTTGATGAATGTGTGCGTCGGAATGGAGGCCACCTAGAGGACATTATTTTCAAAAAATTATTCATTTTGGTAATTGTTCACCAAATGTCCATGTTAATCATTTATATATCAAATACATTTGTTTTACACCTTATTTTTTACGGTTTTAATGACCTTCAGAATTTTCAGTTTCACTGACGCACCAGGTAAAAGAATACGCCAAGCAGCTTTGTTAGGGAGAAACTAAGAAAAATCTGTGAAAAAGCGCAGATCAACAAATCAACTCTGATCCTCGAAGGATATTTTGCAAAGGTTAGATAAGACGTTCAAGACCATATCTTCCAACAGTAATCATTATATCAATTTTTTCTTTACAAGCAACTTATTGATCAGATTTCAATCGACTTCACTTGCAACAATAATGAATAATGTCATGTACCTTTCCCTATGCTGAATAATCATCTGCCATCAAGAGCTACAAAATCACGACACCTGGACCGGATAATGGTAGTTACAAAGAATATGTCGGCTTACCAATACTTGCTAAAAGGTATTACAAACCATGGAATTCTGAATACGTCAATCAACTGTAAAAAATATAGTAATCCCTATCCCAAAATCCGGCCGTCTAATTAGTTGTTGGTGTGAATAATATAGAAAAATGTTTAACAGATAATTTATAGAATACCTTGAAACAATTAAATCTGTTTTAGTTTACAGGGGAGTTTCAGAAGACATCGGGAAACCACAGATCCTATAGTATGATTCGATATCTGCATGCAACAGTCGCTGGTTGACAATAAATTTTTCATGACCGTGTTTTCTTGACTTCGGCAAGTGTTTGACATGACGGGGCGTTACGGCATAATGAAAGATATCTGGTCAGCTGGTCTGAAAGGACGTTTGCCAAAATTCAGAGTCAAATAATTCCTCAAAACTCAAATATTTCGGGTAAGCTAGCAGAAGAAATATCATTCGAAAAAGATTTTGACACAAAAACGCTTCAGGGTAGTACTTAAAATGTCACATTTTAGCAGTCAAAATACACTCATTTTCAGAAAATATACCGGCAGAAGTATTCAGCTCATGATTCGTGGACGATCTCATCTCTGCATTTCCAGATTAAGTGCGGGCTAAAGTACTAGTAACTTTACATTAAAAAATAGTCACTCAATGAGCAATGCAAAGAAGGTTCATATTCTCTTCAACGAAAAATAGCACAATGTAATTTTATTAAGGGAGCGAGCCTAAAATGATTCCAACGTTACAACTGGAAGGAAAAGCAAAACCATTCATCGGAAGCGCTAAATTTCTTTCCCTCCACTCGAATAGGGAACCCAACTTGATAACTCATATACACAAGACGATAGGAAAATGTGAAAGTCATTTGAACCTGATGAAAGTTTGCCCGCTTATACTTGGGGTGCAGACCGAAACGACTCATATGAATATAGATCCCTCGTTCGTTATAAAATAGACTACGGATGTATAGATCTGCCAGAGCGGCGGCGCTGAGGAAACTTGATGTTGTCCCACATGAGGCAATGAATATCAGTTGTGGCGAATTTAAAACGACACCGATAGTTAATCTCATTTGTAACAAATAAAATTTAATTTCGAAGGAGGAACTCGGTGCTCAGATATTTCTTCAAGCTCAAGTGCCATTTCTTTATTTAACCCAGCAAATCGTCGTTTCAATAACACTAATTTTGAATTCTTTTCAAGAAGCCGCAAATGCACAGCTCAACCAGTTGTCCAGAGAATACGTCATGTTATGACTTAGAATGATATTCTGACGCAGCCAGTTCAACCGCGCTTTACATCCACATCGTTTTCATGGATGCTAAAGAGAACAGAAGTAGAACAGCACAAGGCGAAGAAGGAAAAAGAAGAAATACTGTAGGTCCAAACAACGTAAGATACATGCCTAGAGAAAACATTAGTAAATGTCAGTAGCATAAAAACATCTTCACGGATGGATCCAAGTCACCGACAGGAATTGGAGCAGCTGCAGTGATGGGCGGAATCATCAGAAGGGTCTCTTTCTGGCAGTCTTCGCCAGTGTAGTGACAGCCCTACTTCATGCAATTACGCCCGATTTGAAATTATAAAGTAAACGCGATCCTTGATTTTGTGGCACCCAGGGACTCCATGAGTCACTCATAATTGATCAATGGTTGTGCCGAGAGTAATCAACATTTAAAGAAGATAATGGTGTTGATGTGCAGAATTATTATAGATGGGAAAAATACAACGAAGAGTTGAGTTTTACTGTAGCACACGTGGGGACAGTCGAGAATGAGCGCGCACATCAGGCGGTGAGAGTGGAAGCAATGAGACCTGCTGAATTTGTACTCATTCAGTACAATGACTGGTTCCCTGCAGTAAGAAAAGGGACATATTTTCAAGATTTGAAGCCTGGAATGACAACATCAACAGGAATATTTTGAGAAATCAAAACGAGCCCTGGGAGATGGAGGATAAGGCTCGGTTCACACCATAAGTCCGGTCACGTTCCGTTCTCGATCCAATCACGGTTCGTTCCTAGCCCTGGGCATTCACATGTTTGGTCTGATCACGGACCGCTCTCGCTGCAGTCCCTTCAGTATCATCAGTGGCAAAGTATGTGTGACTTTTCTTCATTCGATTTGACAGTGATAGCAATTGCACTTGATGATGAAGAAGAAGATAGAAAGCAGAGAAGGAAGAGATTGTGGGTTCATCCTATGCTAGAAAATAGTAAGGGTGAAGGAGAGTTTCACATGTTATATCCTCATCTTATTGATGATGAGACCAAAATTTTGAAATATTTTCGAATGATCACTAGAACATATGAAAAAATGCTATCAAAAATTGAAACTGACATGAAAAATAAAAAATGCCAGAGAAGCAATCACTCCATGAGAAAGATTGACTCAAAAAAGAGGCGTGACGCAAATGTTTCCTCGCTATTCATGGATTAATTAAGACTAGTAGGACCCGTGGAAATTCCACGGACAATGTTATCAATAAGCTAGGTGGACCCATGAAAAAATTCGGTCAACATTATCTAACAAATTCGAACATAACTTTTTCTAACTTAACCTATCCTAACTGTCCATATTGTTCAAATGAGGGTTTCGCTTTAAGATATGCAAGTACTCTAAAATTCTGAGGTCATACGGGGATGAATCCGAGTCAAAAATTTTGAAACCGGCAGGAGATATAGGAACATTGTATTATTAACTTAATTATGTAATAACTAAGCAACGACAGCTTTTTGAACATAAATATTGTTCACTTCGCCTGACGACGAATTCTTGTAACACAAAATGAAGACAGTCTTTAAATGTGTGGGTTTAGCTACCGATTCTCCAAATAGTTCGTTCATTGTCTCTAGAGTTCTGTCAGTTGAAATCTATTATTTATATTCCCCAAAAAGAATGAAATACAAATTAAATTCTCACAACATATCATGACGAAAATTACGACAGCAATATATAAATGTACAATTCGTAATATTTTTATCTTCTTGTCCAAATAAACATGTAGTTTCGATAGAAAATGATCTGTACAATGGCGGTATCTGGCATGCATCGCAGGTGTATGCAAGATCTGGCGGTATCTGGCATGCAGCACAGGTGATCATGCTAGAAGGGGGGCATCGCCTAGCTTTTGACACTAGCGCGACCGGACCTATGGCGTGAATCAGCCCTAAGCGACTGCAAGTTGAGGCGAGAGGTAGAGGTTGTCTACATATTGCGACTGAAACATGCAGCTGTAACTCACTGTTTTCTCTTCGACCCAGAGGCTCCCTCGTAGCGACTCATTCATACCCGGATAGTGTGGAACAGAGATTCTAATTGAAACATAATATATATACAGGGTGTTCTCTAACTCATGGTACAAACTTTATGTATTGAAACTTGATTATGTATTGAACCCAAAACAAACACATTTTCATGAATAACGAAATGCCCAAAAATGCTTCGTTATCGAAATTTCGAATCACTGAAATTTATTTGATTTCAGAGAAATTTCTCACTTTCGTAATTGTGACGACCCGCTGTATGGCAACATTTGTTTACCTGTCGTCTTCTGTCGGTGAACGCTGTGTAGCGCTCCCAACAACATGGATCGTTTAACAAATTTTGAAAACACAGATATGATCTGGGCATATGGTACAGGCAATGCTAGAAGGGCTGCTAGACTGTATGCAGATCGTTTTCCCAACCGCCATTTGCCTGATCATCGTAGTTTCACATGATTGCATCAGCGGCTGCAGGACACAGGTAGTTTTAAGGTAAACAGAAGACATGTTGGTGGTCCGTCCTCAGCGAGCTCGCGCTGATGACGAAGAACGGATACCACAACATTTTGCAGCAAACCCACGTACAAGCACTCGAGCCACAACAAATGCACTCAGAATACGCTCTCACGTACAAGCACTCGAGCCACAAAAAATGCACTCAGAATACACTCTCACTCACTAGTATGGCAAACTGTCCATGACAACGGCATGTACCCATGCCATTTTCAGAGAGTGTAGGAATCCAGCTGACTTTAACACTCGTGAACGGTTCGCACGTTGGTTTATAAATAGTTACCAAGGGATAATGAGTTTCCAAAGTATGTGCTCTTCACTGATGATGCAACGTTCAATCGCGGTGGTATTTTTAACACACACAGCTTCCACATGTGGCAGAATGGCAACCCTCACGTTGTGCGGCAGAGTAAAAACCAACATCGGTTCAGTGTAAATGTGTGGGCTGGTATTGTCTGAAACAATTTAGTCGGGCCATATTTGCTGCCTGAGCGTGTAACAGGAGAGTCCTATGAAATATTTCTAAGGGAGGTATTGCCTGGCCTACTTGACAATGTGCCTTTGGCTATTCGACGACAGATGGGGTTCCAGCACGACGAAGTTCCATCAAATTTTTCAATGAATGTGAGACGATACCTAGACCGTACATATCTCTACAGATGGATAGGACGTTCTGGACAGTCAACAGATGGACTGTCCCCACCAGAGTTAGAAAAACACACAAATGTTGCCATATAGCGGGTCGTTACAATTAAGAATGAGAAATTTTCCAAAAATAATGTAAATTCAAATGATTCGATATCTCGAAAACGAAGCATTTTTGGGCATTTCGTTATTCGTAAAAATGTGTTTGTTTTGGGTTTGAATACATGATGTCAAAGTTTGTACCAAGAATTTGAGAACACCCTGTATTTTTGAAATAATTTGATAAAATACAAAGTGCAGATGAAATAGTCTCTGACCGAATTTATTATGAAACTAGTTGCTTATTATCCTGCATAAGTTTTTTTTTGTCATAAATAAACATTTTTGCAGAAATAGTGGCTTACTTCGAAACTGATTTGAATAATTACCCATGTATAAAATTTAAACATGAAATTAAATTCTGCAACGAAAAGGGGAGCAGATATAAAAAATTAATGAATTCAGTTCAAATGTTGTAGGCTAACCTAGCCTAACCTAACCTGACTAACTATCCTAGGCAAGCCTTGCCTAAACTTTTTGATGCAAAGTCTTTATGAATTTGATGGTTGAGGTCCATAGATTGGTCATCAGGATTCATATCTAAAGAAGTTTTCTTATTGGAATATAATTAATTCTGTCGCAAAATTTGTCTGAAATTAACAGGTATGTAAAGATCGTCCTTAAAAAACAAATACCACGAATTGAAGTTTGTGAATCGGAGTGAAAAATTTGAATATCTTTTATCAAAAAACAAAAGGATAAGGGGCTGCAAAAGGCCCTCAAAATCAGGTGGCTCTCTAATGCTACAGATAAGAATTAAATTGCGAATAATTAGCATATACATATATTCTCAAATTTTCGATAATCAGAGGCCTCTCTGCATGTAAGCCAATAATTCTATCGCTTAGGTCCCATCACTGATTTTAGTTCTAACTTGTAACGCACAGACCTGACCGAACATGACCTTACCTGACCTAAAGTAATGGAAAGAACTTATTTGAAGATGTTTTTCAACTCAGAGAAAGTAGTAATCATAATGTCCTAAAGAGAATCAGAAAAAATTGGCGAGCGTTTCACTATTTTTTTGAATGAAGTCCTAAAACGATAATCTATTTTGCATATCTCTATCTGACTGACGACAAAGCGTACAAAGGACAGACGATAGAAGATTTCTGCCTCAAAATATTCACTGAACAAGGATTTACCTGTGAGTGCTATCGTTATTCAACGCTTAAACGTTCATTTAGAGCATCATCTAATTATTTGAGGAAGAAAAAGAAACGATCGGACTCAAGTTGGGTCTTGCATGCCGATTAGATTGTTTAACACTTTAACATGCAGGAGTGAAAAGAAATTCCTAAATTTATCAACCAGTCCAACAAGTTCAACTTTTACAACAAAGTTGAGGCTATGTTGTAATCTGCTTCTTATGGTGAAATGAAAATTCTCATATGAGGATAAAATGGTGGATCTTTGAGTTCGGTTTTGTAATGAATGGCTACGAAATCGTTTCAGTGTATTTAAAATTTCATCCACTTTTTGTTTACCAATTTGTCTTTGAATAAAGTGGAAGTAATGAAAGCCTCCATCAACCTTTTTTCCTCGGTAATTTCCTTTACAGCTGTAGAAAAACACCAACAAAAACTATGCCAACTCATAGGCGATTCTTAGAGCATTTAAGCAAAGAGACCAGATGCAGTAACTTCATTCAAAAGCTGCTGTGACTACATTTGTTATTCATATGTGAAAGGATAATTTTTTCTAAAGGAATCATATAGAATAAAAACGTTCAAAGTGTTTTTTACACAGTGCGTCGGTTACTCAGACATTCAATTCCAAATTTAATTGACATTTCTTTCATCTTTTTGCTTATGTTATTATATTTAGGCAGTTCATTTTGTTCAGTGAGTGCAAAAATTGCTGTTATGAAGGAATCACACGCCTTTCACTTACGGCCGTCGGTCTTAGCCACGCTAGTTGAATCTTATTTTAAACGTAATAAGAGTTCTTTCAAAATGAACACCGAGGCTTCCTGCATCAAATTCCCTTGGTCTGAACTTGTTTCTAGATGTGCTGAAAACTATAGATTTTTTAAACCGTATTGTTATATTTAATTTAAATAATCAGGTGCATTTTTCGGAATTTTCTTTAATTTCAATAAAAATAAGAAAACAAAAATCAATGATAAAGATTTCAATATACTATGAACGTTTCGGGCTAATACCCATCATCAGCTCATTAAAAGAATCTGACATATCACGGAAATAGAAATGAACGTAGATGTACAAACAGATATAAACACAGAATCAAACGTAAAATAAAATGAAAAAGAAAAAATGCAGTAAATAACACGAAACACAACTAAGAACCTATGATGCTAAGAGGGTATGAACTCAACTGGTTGTTAAGTGAAGGCTTGCATTTAAAAATTAAAAGCGATTCTAAAATTCTGAGATCTAAAACACTTGAAGCTACACGTACTACTTTAAAATACCTAAAGTGAGGAGTCACATTGCAAGTTTCAGCATGATCGCTAACAGCGGAGTGAGGTGGACGGGTCAATTGAACACCAGTACGATAACTAACTCCAACATGCTCCACCACTCTAGCTCCGAGAGTACGTGTGATCATGCCAAAGTACTCAGATGCACATCGTGCACAACTGTATGAATACACTAGTGAGGCCTGCATGGTAGAAGGAAGTTTATCTTTATAATTGAAAACGGGTTCCAATAATTGTAAATTTGTTTCTTAATATTATAAGGAATTTTATGTCTGTAAAATGTCTAGAAAGGAGGGCAAGTATTTCAGTTTTGAGTTTTTCAGAATACGGTCCAAAATATGGTAAGCAACTTGTCGCCAAGCCGCTTCACACAGTTTATTTGAAAGAATGTTGATTCATGAAATGCAATTCAATCAATAGGGTTTTAGATATTTCTTTACATATAGGTCCAAAATCGATAGATAAAGCGAAAATATTTGACAATTGCTGTGTGAGGGGTGAATACATATTTGAGAAAAAAGAAATTAAAATCAATCCCTCACGAATCTTTTGTCCAAGACAAGAAGGTTGAAAGCTTACAATTACGATAAATACTACCGAAGAATGCTTTGTACGATAGTCTCCTCTTACATTCACATACGAGTAAGAGCAAAGGTTTTTGCAGCAGTCATTGATATTGTGTTAAGTGTAGTGGATAGAAGTGAATTATTTTCAGCCCAAAAGTAAGGGATCGGCATTTCAGAAATTTCAAATTAGTTTTCGTGCATACATATCAACTAGTGAAGACCTTGTAACCGGCTCGGGTAAGTTGCTTTTCTCGATAATAATTCATTTTATCATTCTACACAAACAATACTGGTGCAAAAGACTCATAAGAGTCTGTAACGAGAGAGAGCTTTCCCCAAAAAATAACAAAAACAGTTTGTTATCCGACGAACAATGAGCAAAAACGCTCCCCTCACAGCAGCCTCACCTCTTCCCTCACCACTCAGACCACTCTGAGTGGCAGGCTCACCACTCAGACTTCCCTCACCACTCCCCGCGTCTGAGTTAAAGAGCCGTCCATACTCCTGCAACTAGGAACTTTAAAATCAAGAAAGAGTGAAATCAATGCAGCATAAGACACGCCAGGCTTAAATTACGCAAACGAACATAAAAACAGGAATAAATGTTATTAATTAGAAGTTCCGGCCTCAATCAGCTCTTGAGCCAACGAAGCTGCAAAAATGAATTACACTTAACTCACTATAGCGTTGGGGTTGCGGTTTTACTGGCATTGTCTCATTATGTAGCATTTATTGCAGAAACAAAAAGCCTGGTATTTTTCTGTCTTGTCTTAACTGACTTCCTATTCTTGTTGCAGTATCTGCAACTTGGGGTCCGGTAGCCAAGTGAGAGGCAGTGGTTCCGATGACTGTTCAGGAAGACGGGTTCATTCCATGCATTGTGCACCGTCGGCGTTGCTACTTTCGCTTCCACTCGATCCATTGGAACCAACTTGTACTTAACCGGTTACAAGAGTTCGTTTGAGGTTCTTGTGGCCTTCCAAGGCGGAGGGTCTCGACGGTGCCCTGCTGAATGCGAGCAGCGAAGCCATCCCGAGGTCTCTGACGCCAGGCATCACGGATCCACGCAGGAGCCGCACGTTTCACATTACTCACACGCTTTGCTGCAGCGGTACTGCTGCCGATACCGTGCGGGGTCGCCATACTTCTATTTACTAGATTTTAACTGCGAAATTCAATTTTCGTAAAATCCTTTCTCGGATTTGTTCGTTAATTGTTCTAGAATTGAGTCTACTAATTTCAAAGGTTCATTTGTAATTGTTTAAAGGTGGCCTACAACATAATAAACATCCTTGGCATCATCAAGAGTTATTTCTTTTAATCCCATTTGTGTGAATTCTCCACAGTCCTGGGTCCTGATGTATAAATATTTCAGTTTGTCATAGTGGTACATCCGACCGTGAAAGTTCACATGGATATCGGCTACCATACGTGCTGTTCAGTTTTTTCTGTAAAAAATCCTCAATTTTTGGCGTTTTCAAATAAAAATTGAGCACAGAGCTTACAACCCTTCGATGTTGTATGCTTAAACTCGAGGGTATTGGTTAGGTCACTTAGTAAAATAAGTAAAGGAGGTTGAGCTACAGATTAACTTATCCATCCAGCTAAACCACTACGACAATGTAAATTTTAATTTTTTGGGTGGCCTGCTTTACGGGCTGATTTTTGAGACCAAAAGCTTTAACTTCGAGTGTCGTAGTAGCATGGTTGGCGGCGAAGTTCTGTTGTCATTTTACTCGGCTACATGTTTTTTTACCAAAATTTTTATTCACCCGTTTGCCTTTAAATAGTTCACAGTTTCTTTGTTAGCATTTCAAACTTTGTGAAGCTGAAATTTCTCTGTCTGTGTTAGTAAAATTCTTTTCTCACTGACATGATTGTTTTTCTTTAGGTATCATTGACAACGTCCACGTTCATAACTTCGTATTACATGCTAGACCAACTACGAAGACTTCACACTAAGCTTCACTTTACAATTAATCATGAAACCATAATTGCGTTCAATTGAAATCTATGTGTAGAAATTTTGTAACTAATTTTTACTGTTAAACGATACCAATCTTTCTCAGTTTTCCATTCCATCTCAAGTATCAGTGTCTGCATGCTATTATTAGTATTATTGGGAATAATAAAAGAGTGAGAAACCTAGAGCGTTTTTTAGGGGCTTAGACCGGAACTTTATTTTCCTGATGTTTCTTTCACGCAGTTAGAAACTCACTGTTTTTTGCGGCTTTCTATCTAACACTTTTCTTTTAAGTACATTTAACCATACAGTCATTAGTTCGATGTACCAGACTGGAGTGTTTTATTTTAAATAAAAAACGGAAAACAGAAAATCATGACGATTACATTCAATAAATGTTCTGCGATCAGTTAGTATTAAATTGGTTATCGGAAGTAACTAGAAATTTCAGTATATATGAAATAAGTTCACTGTCTCAATACCCTAAAAAGATATTCATCCTTATCCCAGTGAGAATCGCGTTTTTTCTTTCTCAAAATGCAGATTAACAAATAAAAATAGCGGAATCTGGACCAAGGATTCGTTAATCAATTCCTTCACATGTTTTCCTCAAATCGATCAGTGAACGAACATTGAAATTTTCTCTGTATTTACAGTATATTCGTACTAGATGTACAATTTGTGTACACTGTTTTCTGCTAATTATGCTTGCCCAAACCAATCTGATTATTAATCATTTAGGACAATGTTTTAGCTAGTTCATAAGGGTGTTTTCGATGTTTTCTTTTTTTTTGAAAAATAGCAAACGCTTTTATCCCATTGCTCGCAGAAAATTCAAGCACTGTGACAAGCATTAGCTTTCTTTCTTTTTACTTCCATAAATTAGAAATTGGTAATTTAATATTAAGAAGTTATGAAAATTCAACATGTTAACTTCATTGTATTATTTCCGTAAATATTTCGTTTTTGTTCAGTCTTCGTCGAATAAGAAAATGTTTTTGTTATTTTTGGGTGATAGCTTTTTTTCGTTTCAGACTCTAAGGAGTCTTTTGCACCAGTATTGTTTGTGTAGAATAATAAAATAAATTATTATCGAGAAAAGAAACTTCCCGAGCCGGTTACAAGGTCCTCACTAGTTGATATGTATGCACGAAAACTATAGTTTGAAATTTCTGAAATGCCGATCCTTTACTTTCAGGTTGAAAATAATTCACTTCTATCCACTACACCTAACATAATATCAATGACTGCTGCAAAAACCTTTGCTCTTACTCGTATGTGAATGTAAGAGGAGACTATCGTACATAGCATTCTTCAGTAGTATTTATCGTAATTGTAAGCTTTCAACCTTCTTGTCTTGGACAAAATATTCATGTAGGATAAATTTTAATTTTTTTTTCTCAAATATGTATTCACCTCCTCACACAGCTATTGTCAAATATTTTCGCTTTATCTTTCGATTTTGAACCTTTATGTAAAAAAGTATCTAAAACCCTATTGATTGAATTGCATTTCATGAATCAACATTTTTGGAAATAAACTGTGTGAAGCAGCTTGACGACAAAGGGAGAAGTGCTACAATGTGCATTTGGGGAGCGAGGAAATAAAAGACGAGATGAAATGGAAGAGAGCACGAGCGGTGGCAGTAATGTTTTCCTGGGAAGCTGATCACAGGTGGAAAAAATGTCACTCAACATTTAACACCAATCTACCTGCCAGTTACGTACAAGAAAGAGTGAATAAAATCCGTGGCAGAGCGAAGACAAATAAAAACTTTAAATGAAGGAAAAGTCAACTTCTCAACTGTGTGAGAAATCAGCACAGGTTCACTCAAGAAAGCACAAATCGAGGACACACACGTCATCTGCCACTATCCAGGATTGAAACTGAGAACAAAAACTCTTAATTTTCTTTGAAATACTGATGAAACTGAGGAACCAGGATTGGAACTGAAAACAAAAACTCCAAATTTTCTATCGGTCGTTTGCTTTTCTTCACCTCCACTGACGTTCTACGTGGCAGTGGAGATTGCAAATTTTCTGTAATTTGTTTTAATGACCAAAAGAGATTTATATTGACGGCATCATTCTGATATTTAATCATCTGTTTTCATTGATTAAAAGTAGTATATGATGCCAAAACTCCCAAAAAATGTTAAAAAGTTGCTCTGTCATTTGGTTTGATTTTGTGCATGGACGTAGTTTTAAATTTGCTCGTAGGAAAAAGTTCATGTGAATTTTTAGAAGAAATGTACCTCAGCTGTTTTTCCCGATGACACTGTAGCTGGCTAGCATTTTTAAACGTGAGTTTCACTTAAATTAAATTTATAAATAGAATTAAATCGAATAACTTTAAAAGATATAAGCTTGTTGAAATTACAAAAACATTCAAATCGAGTTACAAATTTTCATTTGATTTCGTGTCGCGCACTTTGCAGTAGATCATCATGAGAATGTTGACTTCTGGGTAGGTCATGGCAGAGTTTTTCAATAATAGTAAATGATGGAAAAATAAAAGTGAATAATAGCGAGATTATTTATTGAACTCATTATTCTGCGTAGGAAAACTCATGATTTCAATCAGAGTTATCGCACAATTTCTCCGATGGTTCGTGACTAACAGTTGTTTTCTTTCAGCGCCAACTCCTAAAACAATTTCGTTTGATGCCATTTCCTTTATGAAACGCGATATATTTAATGATGAAAGGTATAAATATTAATCAACAATAGTTCAGTTTAATAATTTTCTTTCTCCGAATAATTTCTTGATCACCATTTTTCCATCGACAGTGAAACACGAGTTTGCGTGATAGCGTTTTTCGCATCTGCTCAATTTTCCCAACAGGAAACTTTGCCATAAACAAAGAGTTTTAACTTATTTTTACGAATAATTTGCTTCAGTAATGGAATCTAGACGAAAACAGGTACGATCAAACGTAGAGTTCGAAAGCCATTATTTGTTCACGATGAAATGAATTGCGCTTTCGGAGTTACATTTATTTTTGTCCTAATCATTTATTCATCAGGCAATCTGGCAAATCGGACGAAGGTGCAGCGCACCAATACCAAGAAGTAGCGTTGCATGAAATGGCAGTGATGTATTTTTCAGGAACAGCTACTGCACACCTCCCAGCATCCGAGGGCTCTCCTGGCCCCCACAGAGCGCTGTCCACGAGCTCATCAGTGACCATGTGGCGCCAAACTCCACTGTCGTCCTTGTAGACGCCAACCCAGACTGATGTACCTGGAGGTCCTGGACAAGAAAAAGTTGTTTAATAACACTTACATTCGCTATCCATTGGACGTTCGTTTTTATCTATTGGACGGAACGTCAACTGCTTCACATAGATTTTTATCTTGGTTTTCGTATTTGAAATAATTTGAGTAATTTTCTCCGATGTTCTACTGTCTAAGATGGATAGGTGAACTTATGTTAATTTCTCAACAGAAGCGACTTTGTCACACCGTAGTTGATTTAAATGGGTGACATAAAACTAAATAGCTTTACATGATGCAAAATAAATTGAAGCTTTATTCAGAATGACATTATGTTAAAAAAAAAAAATATCACACGTTCACAAATTTCATTTGGCTGGTAAGGATATAAATCTTCACCCAGCATTTGGGTTAAAGGAACTATATAAGTACTCTATGTTTGCGTCGTCGACCATTGGGTGAATCACCAGACCAATCGATCTGCAGAGATCATCGTTCTGGCACATGGTTAGTGGGTACGTCCCGCGAAAGAAACATTCACCATTTGAGGTACGGTCCAATTTGCAACAATCTACTTCGTATGGAAATCCTGGTTGTCTAGGCGCTTCATCTGAAATTGGAAAACATCGCTCTAAGTTGTAAAAGCATGAAAACAAATTCTTACATAAGTATTTGTGCGAGTATTTTTGTGGAACTGAATTGTATGCGAATCGCAGCTTTCAAATTCTTATAATTCCTATGAGGCGATTGAACTTAAATTTATTAATATTTTCTTGACCTCACCTGATTTGTTATGATAAAAACTCATCACTTGTACTTCAATCATTATTTAAATTTCAATAAAAATAGGAGAGCAAAAATCACTGGTAAAAATTTCATTATTCTGAGAACGTTTCGGGCTCATACCCATCATCAGCTCGTTAAAAGAATCCGAATTAAGAATGAAAATGAACTTAGATGTACAAATAGACATAAACACGGACTCAAAAGTAAAATAAAGTAAAGAAGTAAAAATGAAGTAAATAACACGACACACAATTAAGAACCTATGATGCTAAGAGAATGCACTGAGAGAAATTTTTAGCATACCTGGGTGGCTCAAACGGGTATTCGAAATATTTTGATACACTGTAGAGTATTTTCTTTGACCACATATTAAAGTCGTTTAGAAAGTTAAATTACATATTCGCATTTAAAACGGCCAAAAAATTTTTGTAGAAAACCGAACTGTGTTTAGATTTTGTGAATGGAGTCCAATTCTCCCAAAATCCTTAATACCATCACAAATTTTTCTCCCAATTCTTAGACGATCTTAGACGTCTGTAACTTTGTATATGAGTGTACTCAGTGACCAGTCTGAGAAAGTGAAATATTTATGTAAAAAAAATTGTCTTACATATTTAATTGACCCACGTTTTTGACACACTTGAGTGCCCATGACACAAAAATGCCTCGGTTTTGGGACAAACATTTTTTCAGTTTATTAACTCAACTCGTTTGTAAGTGAAGGCATGTATTTAAAAATGAAAAACGATTCTGAAATGCAAAGATCTGAAACACTTGAAGCTACACGTACTACTTAAAAATGACTAGAGTGAGGAGTTACATTGCAAGTTTCAGCATGATCGCGAACAGCGGAGTGAGGTGGATGGGTCAATTGAACACCAGTACGAGAACTAATATGCCAAAGTACTCAGATGCACCTCGTGCTCAACTGTATGAATACACTATCGAGGCATGCATGGTAGAAGGAATTTGTCTTTATAATTGAAAAAAGCACCGGTTGTAAATTTGTTTCTTGATATTGTAAGAAACTTTGTGCATGTAAAATGCATAGAAAGGAGGACAGGTAATTCAGTTTTGTGTTTTTCTGAATGCGATCCAAAACATGGTAAACACAAATAAATTGATTGAGAGATTGGTTCTTGAATGATCGAATTTGATTCGA
>JACJUY010002942.1:24115-92661 GCA_014220935.1 Platorchestia sp. MABIK | reverse complement strand
ACGAGACATTGGTTATGAGGAATGCAAATGGGTCACAGCAGTATTCAAGAACAGTAAAAATTCACGAATACATGTTCCACCTCATACCAGCTGTTCGTGATTAAATGAACCCCAAAAACTAAGACAAATTCCAAAGGAAATAAACCTGTTCCTGTCAATGAACATTGCTCGAGTTAGCAAGGTAATGAAAATTTTCAGTGAGGATGTGAAGAAGTGCGTGTCTGATATATTATCATGCACGGTTATGAGCATTTTAAATTAACAACATCGTTACAGCTTAACGTCCACTGACGAACACGATGATATTCGTGTTAATTACAAGCGTTTTAACCGCTCATCTCACAGCTTTACGACGAGCCACGATGAAATAGCTTGATGTAAAAAAGCTCAGTACCATTGGAGGAAAAATTTACCCGCTGTTGGGAATGCAATTGAAATTTCGTAAAAAAATTGCGAATTTCTCATCATTTATTTCATCTCACGGCTAGCTTATTGTATACAGTTTTGATCGCAACGCTCTGGCAACATTATGGCAAAAGCTCGCCTGCGGAAGCCACAAATATGAGCCAAATTGATTGCTTCTTCTCCCGAATTTTAGGCTGCGTTGATGAGCAGCTCAGAGAAATGTCGCAGCGACATCCAGAAAACTGCAACTTCTCGCGTTGCTGCTAATTTGTCGGAGTTCAATCAACCTCAAGTGCCGTCAGACAAACAAGTTCTTCGTTTGATAAATTTGAGCCGCGTTTTCATTTCGCTGGAGGAACAGAGTTTCACTGCAGTGGCTCATACGTTGCTGGTTATTCAATTTCTGTTACTTTTAGCTCGGAATCTTTTTCTAAATTATTTAACATATATTTAACCTTATGTGAGTTTATATATCAAAATCTCCATGTGTAACTGAATACACCAGTGAGATCACTCACGTAACAGTCAGTAGATTTCTCATCATGCGCATGCGCTTGCTGAGCTGATGGTCGTTACGAGCATCGTCTCTTTATGATTAATAAAAGCCCCGATTCTCTCTCCAGTGGAGGTGCGGCATTACCAGGAAATTTCAGATTTTCATTTTGAATTACAGTTTGCTAAGCCTAAATGAAACTATAAACAAGGGCTGCTTTTTTTCGGTGAGTAGAGCGTCGTAGTACCAAAAACCAGACGATCGGAGAGAAAATACCTTCGGTATCCGTAAATGGGCGATTTCCCCAAAATTATTTGAGAATTCAAGCATTCCGTTCGGGTGCTAAGGCCGTGAATAGCGCTCTTCTGAACTCACTTTTGTGTGTTGATAAAGGCGCTCAGATTTTGAATAAAAGTTCTTTTTATGCTGGTCTCATGCCCCATAAAAGCAAAACTTGAAGCGATGCACTTGCCCAAACATTCGTCGTATTCCAGCGAATGATTGCGTTCGTATGCGTGCTTCCTCCTGGGGCCTCAAAAAGAGCGAGGGACTGCAATGCACTCACTACATAACAGGTCCTAAACACCAACAAGGGAGGCCCGCCTTAGTGTCACTAGGAAAATCCGTCCTGCGTGGGAGAATTTTGCTCAATGGCGCTTATTCTCTGAGTTTAACAGCTTTAGCATCTCTAAGATTCTTTCTTGAAATGCCATTAAGAAATGAACCTTCCAGGCCAATTTATTTTCATACTTTATCTTTATCAAATTTATCTACATGTATCAGAGGGTGTATTTCATCATAAATCGGTGAGTTTCAATTACTTCCGTTGTTGCATAGTTTTTAACAATTTTCCCCCTTGAATAGAGTAACTTTTATGAAATAATGACAGAGAACATCTTTAGGCAGGGAGTAGTTTGTACCCACTGCACGAGGCAAAGCTTCAAATGGTAATACCAATTATTTATAGGAAGTCAAATGTACAGAGGTGGGATACAATATGGTCCATCAATATATTATGAATGCATGAATTGCATAAATACGCTTTCCATGCTCCACATGTTTTTGCAAAAATGTGTTTTGTCAATACTACGCAAACTAAGTTCAACTGAATGAATAGAGTTTATTTTGATAAAAAAGATCGCTGTTCACCTGAATTTTTTCTCCCCATTGAAGGTCCATTTCCTTCAGAGGTGACGCCACCAGAGGAGGATGTTCGCATCTTGCGGCAGTGACTCTGGTCAGATGATGGATGGAGCTCCATCATCCCTAATGAAGGTCAATAACCGATGTAATGACAGTGGTGATGGTGTTCTCGTGGTGATGAAGACGGCCAACTCTTGTGTATCGCAGCTATGGACTTTGCATGTTGCCTCGTTAGCTCGAGTTGACGGTTCCATTCGTGCAGAGGAGCACGAGTTTCAGTTCGGTTCAGAAAGATTGATCGCACCTGCGGATGAACTAAAGAGGGGTTGAGAGACATGGTTGTGGCTTTAACGAACCGAGTTTGGCTTAGGTTTGTTTAAATCGTGGCAATAAGGGAGTGAAGGCTTCTCTGACAGTTACCAGCACAGAGAAACTCCTGTGCAAGTTTGAGTTCGGCTCAGAAAGATTGATCGCTCTGGAGGATGAATGTAAGAGGCGAGCAGTAAAGTGACGGGGGCTTTAGAGACAAGTCTGGTTCAAGTTTGCTATTGTGAGGAAGAGAGTGTGACGGTCTTTGTGACAGTTCCTCGTCCAGAGAAAGTCCAATTCGAGTTTGACGAGAGTGGTCACAGTACGTTACTTCTGGGTTTTTGATTTCCTACCTAAAATAACTCAAAATTAGTAGGAAGTTAATTAACCAAAATAATGAAAGTGTTGACTTTGAATTATCTTTGTAAATCCCGATTGCTAAATATGTTGCTCAAATTGGATGACTCATCGGATTAGCAAATTAATTAGCTATTCATCTGATGTAAAAAAATAGTAGCTAGAACTAGACAGCAAGAGCTAGATTTGTTTGATTCCACATGTTTTTACACCACTACTAGAAATGTGCGTTATTTGATATTCGTCCTTGTCCATTTGATATTTAAATTACATTGAAATCTGCTGCATATTTTTATTCTTCATTTTTAGTGGCTGGATCATCGTTTGAATCAAAATATACATTCATGGTTGCATCTTTCTTAAATGAAATGCATTTCTCTTGGTGATGGAATGCACTCTGAGTGAGAAATAGCTGGGTTGGCAGTAAAAACCTTTACTCGTCAGATGTGTTTTTGCCGAGACGAATGATGTTATGGCTATCGAGCGGAGACTGGGAAATGGATGACCAACCGAATTTCGAAATTGTGTAGTAAATTTTGCAGCAGATAGATGTCTGGTGGGAATTCTTGGTCCATTTATCAGCTTAGCCATGTCTTGATGAGCGACACCGTAAATTTATCAGCAATATTGGTGATGTCTCTATCTAAGAACAGCTTAAAAAAGGGAGTTCATGTAATGATTTATTGAGTATTATTGCTGACAAAAAACTCAAATTCAGTTAGTTGTTACAGCCTTCGATCATTACGAGCGATTTTAGGAAATACTCGTAAATGCTCGCTTCGCTACAGCAGCTTGTGATGTATTAAAGAATGCGCTCGATGACACTCGTTCGCGCAAGAAATGCGCCGAGGTGCTGTCACTGGAAGTTGTGACGTGTTGTTGCAGGTGAAAACTTCATCTTTGCTCAATCGAGCCTTTTTTTCCAGAGCCTCGTTCATATTCAAGCTAAAGGGTGTCAGCTAAAGTTAGTCATAATATATTCACGTCTCCGTTAGTGAATTCTTTCAAGTTTTCAAATTGATTCCCGAGGCACTGCCATCTATGAAGGGTGAAAAAATTAAAAGCGCTAAAAAATTGCCTTCCCTCACTTGCTTGTTGTGCAAAGCTTCGTGAGGGACGGAGTTCACTGCCATCATTGATGAATTCTCCAGCAATTGTCCCTCCTAGTTGGTCCGCCTGCTGTTCGTGACGCAGGTCGCTCGAAGTTCATGAATAAGAAATGGACGACTGTGAGCGTCTTGACGTGTAAGGCTGCTCGTCTTTGGCTTTCGCGTAAGCTCAAAATATCGTTTGTGCTTATGGATTTGCTGCCCATGTGTTAAATAATTGAATCTGGTAGTAATTTTTGTCGAAGGAAGCGTTTTTTGTGCACTATAATTGTAAAACTCTCTGATATACTTTTAGGCAGAGAAAAGGCAGCTGCAGCGATGACTTAAGTGAACACATCGACTGTAATTCCTCCTGAAATGATCACCAATACAATATTGCAAGACTTTCATAGTCATCGAATTTTTGCTATGGATTTTGTTCAATTTCGGTTCTCAGTTTGATTCCGTACCTGGAGCTGTGAATAATTTTGCCGTTGCACAATATACGCAGTCAGATCACGCGCTGTCGAGCTTCCCGTCATTCCGAACGTGAAAATGTTTCCGTATTTCTTTCCTGCGGAGCTCCGAATACGCGATGGCATGCGCGTTATGACCCTGCAGAAGGCTGTCTACGATCCAGTGAATTGGAAAATCTGAGCACTCGGGATGCTGGCTTGATATGCTTCCCAGATGCCCGCATTGATGGAATACTTCAGCGCCTCACGTGTGCTCGGTGCCATCTGCATGTTGACTAAGGCAACCTCTCATTATTGTCTTACGTTTCTCCAAAGTTTCACTCTATCGCGATGTCGCCCATGAGATTCGTGCGTTACATGTATACCTTTCTCCCTGTGAAAGAAAATTTTTGTACCTGGAAGTCTTTTTATAAGCCTCTAAGTTCAATAAATTAAGTTATTTCATTGACAAGTTCGATACATATTCGTTTTGAGATTGGAATTTACTGTCTACAGCAGGAAAGCTGTGATCATAAAGTATTATTGTTTAGGCCTCGTCATGACTATGAAGTGTGCAGCTCAACTCATCCTCACCAGCTGCTGAACGCCTGTGTCGCAGGAAATAGAGGGAAGGAGACATTTTTGGAGTATCACTGAGATTCTATGGACGTTCGCGATTGAAACTGACGAAAGGCCTCTTTCAAAGGAGCGGGATCAACGTGCTAGTGATGTATTTATCCTCAAATTTTAATATGAATTCTTTCAATTCCAACTTACTGAAATTTGTATAGAAACATACCACCCAAAACCGTTTGGCTCAACCTGTTTATGGAACTAATTTTCAAACCTAAAAATTGGTTGACGAACAAACCTTTCACGATGTTAAAATAACTCAAAGGTAGCTGAAGGTTCAAAGGGAAATATCTTTCGTAAAATGATCAACAGTAACGGATGGCGTATGCAATACTGCTAGTTAGATTGACATAAATTTAACTCAAAAGTAAATTTCTTTTTGCGTAATAGGGTAAAATTCCGTTATCTTCCATAAAAAATTTCAATTTTCTCTGAACTTATTTTCTGTGTTGAACTTCGCCCTATGTTATTTCCGGAAGGAGAGCGTGAGCAAAGTTGAGTGAGCATACATACAAGCAAATTGGATTTTCAGAGCTTTTATGCGTATAAATAGATAGATTCCTTGCTATATTTTAAAACTTCAATCCTAAATATGTATTAGTGGTCGAACCTAGATAGGCGTCGTGAAACAAAATACAGATTTACTGAGTTCATTTTCAGCGCCGTATGAGTTCGTTCTTAGCGTTCCGAGCTCCCCACCTCTACATCGGATTAATGTGAAGAAATAGCCTATGAGCGAGTCGCAGCTTTATGCCGGAGTAGTCTCACAATATCACATCAGCGCGAGAGACACTAGACACGGCTACCCGCAATAGGTCGCAGTCTGTTCCGCGCGAGGGCATGCATGGCTTCGTCGCCGTCCACGATTACCCCAGCCTCTCATCGCCTCCATGATGGGAGTCAGCCTCCCCTGCGGATGCTTTACATGGCAGCGGAGAGTTGGAGATTTAGTCGGCATGGCGCTTGCGAGGACAAAACTGCACACTGGTACGCGCAGTACTGAAGGCTGTCGCCACAACGCGCAGGAGCAGGCCCAAGTTAGCGAATTGTTTGGTGGGAATAGTGCAGCCTCTGCTGTAAGTGTGTGTACGGAGCTTAACATTAAATTTACAACGTTAAGAGCTAGATTTCTACTACTAGGTTTATGTTGCTCACTGCTGACCTAAAGCCTATTACCGGCTTTAAAACTATATATGGCTGCAAAACTCAGAACTTCTTGCTATCTAATTCTTTTGAACTAAAAATGATCAAACCCAAGCACAGATCTCACTTATTACCTACACCTTACAACTCATTAATTAATTGAAACAAAATTATGAGCTATTACTTGAATTTTTGCTCCAGCTGTAAACTACAGATAGACAATTACAATTTCAAATTTTCATATGTCAGAGTAACTACAATAATTCACGTTGATTCTAATGAGAATCGTGCTTAAAAACATTGAAACAAAATCGTTTGTGACACAAGCTGGCGCCCTGGAATAACCAGCAACTTCGTTTCCTTGACGACGAAACGCCGTGTTGCGTCAAGGACGCGGCTATTTGCGACTGCGGGATATTACAGACAATCGAATGAAACTACTTGATCTTTGTCTGATTAATTAGTTAATATGTGCTATACTTCTCATCGTCGCCGAAAATAACCAAAAGAATGCCGTCAACAATAGTCATATTGTAACTTTTTCTAATTTTCAATTTTCTAATTTCTTTTTTAATTTCGTAACATTTAAATTTCTAACTTAACAATTTCAAATTTTTACATTTTCAATTTCCATTAGGTAACGGTAAAATACTTGTCTCTTCTGCAATTCGCCTAATGAAGATTTACGTGTGCTGAAAGCTGATAACCACAACAAAAACCACCAAGAGGAAAGAAAAGACCTTTGGTAACTGAAACAGAAAAAAGTCCTAAATTGCATTGTAATCTACTTAGGATTCACCTCTGGACACTGCAGCGCCGATTTTTTGGCGGGGTACAAATTAACAGGAACGTGATGAATGTGACGCTGTCAAAGCCAGCGACGAATGGCTCCTGCGCCGCCGTGCGCGTCATCGATCTTTTATAACTGACAGCCAACACTAGGAATATCAATGTGCAGGTCCGGAGCGCCTTTGTTTTGTCGCCAATGCAGGACTCTCATAACTAAATTATGTGCCTTGGATAGTCTGCTATGTGCGGTAAGGTTTTGTGGGTTACGGTGACTCTCAGATACGATAGACTTTAGAAAGTATTAAATAGCACTTGACATTTAATTTAATTTCGAAATCTTTCCACTTTGACATCTCATTAAGCAATGAACCTTATAAGACGAATAAACGAATTGTTTGAGCGTTTCTACCGAATCAACAGGAGAAGTTACTTACCCTGCCAACAAATAAAAAATTAGTATTCTAAAACTATTTTTTCCGATCACGGTTCCGTGGTGAAATTAGTTATTGTTAGTCTTAAGTAAAAATTCACTATTTCGCTAAATTTGAAATAAGTATTGAAGATAGAAAGAAATTATGTATTAAATTTACTTTGTAATTTTTTTCGAAAATGGTGATCGCTTTCAACAATTTAAACAACGAATGGTTAACATACCATAACTAGTTTCATCAACTGCAAATATTTGAATAGCCTCTTGCCAACATCAGTACTTAAAGCTTGAGTGAAGCTTTAAGTGTTGAAAGTACTTGAACCGGTAATTCATTCAGAAACAAGCAGTATAACGCATAAGTGCGCACACATTCCTTACCATGGAGGGTGAAAAACGCTATTGAAAGGTTTTTTCTTGACGCAAAACGAGCTGTGAGGAGGGTCAAACCTGTATCTTGTAAACAATACTGTAAGAAGTTACAAACCTTTTCTTAATCTAGAGTTCACCTAGAGCATGAAGCCTATGAAGGGGCTTAATCATCAAGTTTTTAAAATTCGCTCGAGCTCTTTGTAAGTTTTCTATAGAAAATGGAGTTCGTGTCTTTAGCGTTGTTCCTATTTTTGCCTTATGTATACAATTTCCTGAGAAAATTTTCCCCGTTGCTCAGAACCGCATTATTCGTTTATCACTGACAATGCTTGCCTTAGGAACGGTGCACTGTTTCAATCAAATTCACCCGGAAAGCCTTTCTCACATTGTCAGAAAAGAAACAATGCCCGCTCGTCCTCGCAGCTCCCTGCTTCATAAAACATAAGTACTTTAACGCGCTTCTCAATCATGACCTGAACTTTCTGCAGCTCTTGTCCCAAAACCTGAGCTTCATTTCCAAACCCACAATAGCAAACTTGAATGCAACTCGTAACAAATTACTCCTCTAATCCGAACAAAATGCAAAGATCTGTAGAACAAAAACAAAATGTTTTAAAATCCCTTTTTCTAAAGATGTAACAAATTTATCTAATTCGGCGAGTCTTTTCCAAAACATTTCATTTTATGTGTTTTTTTCAAATTTTAGTTGGTAAGAAGCACACAATGAACGCTTCCACTATTTCTCTTTGGTGTCTCCTCTGTTTCATGGAAGCGCACGCAACTTTATTTGCTCGCTGCACCTGCTACTTCTGATGAAGTTGGTGGATTAAAATAATCTGCACGCTGCAAACAAACGTCGCAGTAGGATCAAGCACAAATGAAATATGACGACAGAGCTTCCATTTGCGTAAGAGCTTGAGTTCACGGGAGTTTTTTGTGTTTTCAGCGTGAAAGTGCAGCTAAGCTCTTCTCAATTATTACGTATCAGTGCTTTTTCTAGTCTGTTTTGACCGATAAGATAATGTCTTGCATATTATTAACGATAACCTTAGCGAAGGAATGGGAATATCCAAGTGAAAATTTACCCATAAACATTGTGTAATGACCACTTTTTTCTGCAATTTTCGGTAGGTAGATGAAGTTGAAAGCCCCCTTCAACGCTCTAGAGGAGGTTTTTTTGGGAAGACTTTTCCCTTTGATCTTTTTCAAGTAATACAGTCTATTGTTACCTTTGAAACTCTCTTGCTCGCAGTGCCAAGTTACCAAAATAAAAAAGAAAGGGCCTATCTTACAATCTCAATTCAAACTGTGAAAGAGTCCCTGGTTTGTTGAAACACACCGCTGTTTTTTTCTTCTTCGTGGATTAAAATTGTAGATCTTTCGTTATGCCCCGAGTTTGAGTAAAGTTGAAAACAAAAAGCTGAAGTTGGACGCAATTCAAGTCAAGGAGTTCGTGGAGTAAGAGGTAAACTTCCTTCTCCGTTCATTGTGCCAGGCTACGCCCGCTTCTGAAGGTTTCTATAAACTCGCCTCCGCTCCTGAGAACTGGTGAATCTGCCGACAATGTCGAGCGCCATGAATTCTCAAGTGAAATTAACGGAGATATCTTTCCAACTCTCGAGGATGAAAAGCTGGTTTTGTGGTCTGCTGGAAACTTGCGTCGATTGTTCGGTGAAATATGTTTCATAATACTTCCTACGGTAGGTTCATTACTTTAAGTACGGTGTTGGTGACCTTATCTCTTAATAATTGTTTACCTACGTTTGAAAGAAAATAATAAGCGAGATAATTTTCTCAACAAAATTTCCGTTTTATTTAGTAGGATGGAAGTAAATTTAATGATAAATTGAGGGTACTATGTACTGTGCTTTCACAAGAGCACTTTTATTTTTTTTTAATTTACAGAGTCAGAAAATCGTGGTAGGTTACTCGAAATTTCCTGATCTAGCGAAGCATCAATTCTTTGGATTTACAATATAATGCGCTTGATTTGCATTCAATTGTACGTGAACGCTCTCAGACCACCTACATTTGAAAAGACTTCAGCTAATCTACCGGAGAGGAGTTTGTCCTTTGTGCAAGTGACATCATCACAGTAAGGAACCGCTCCTCACATTACACAAACTTAAATAATGCTCACGAGCTGTGTGGAAACTTCATTTCAGCAGTCAAGTTTCTCAGTTTTCGCCCAAGTGTTGCATTTAATTGCAGCTGCGTTGCATGCTAAATGACAGCTCCGAAACTTGGCGTTTGTAAAACGGTAGAAGCTTTTGTGGCTCATGAAGTTTAGCGTAAAAATTGAACTCGATCTTTGCTCCCGTGAAGAATGAGAACGTCTTGCCCAAATCTCGGTGAAGTTAATTAATTTATGTTATAGTGGCTTCTGTGAATTTTCCACAAGCATAATAATAGTGAACTTGCTCGGAATATTTCATAAAATTTCGTGTTTGCAGTTTGTCAATGCACTTGCTTTGCAAGAAGTGTTTTTATTTCTGAGGAAAACTTGTAAGCTCAGCACTCCATTTAGAAAAATTCCAGCAAACAATTCTATGTTATCTATTGCTGTCGAAAATTTATGTGCGGAAGTTTTATTTCTTGATTAGAGGAGGCACGGATACACCAAGTCGTTTGCGAAGGAACGTTCTGCAGCCGAGCACCCCTTAACTCACCCTGTCGTACACAGTCACGACGTGCAGGAGTTGACTTTACGAAAACGAAAGTTTGGAAATTAGAGGCGGATTCTGCAACCCAGACAGGGGCAAAATTTTTAAACAATTACCGTCGTTTCTAAGGCCCAGCCAACAGTATACGTACTTCTGAGTTAACCTATCTGCACTCCTTATTTCAGCAAGTTTGGGCTTTTTTCAGATAAAATTTGGGTCTAAAGAGCACTGAGCATCAGACAACGTTTTATAACGTCCAGACTTGCGTTAACACGCAGCGCATCCAAGTAGACTCAAGATAACTTACGCGGCCAGATGTACCGCTACGACGACGCAAATTGTATAAAATCCTGCCGCATTCAGAGCTGCGGCACCATGCAGGCTCCGTCGCGGCCTGCAGCGGCGGGCGCCAGGGCGACAGAAGCCAGCTAGAGAAGTAATCGCTTCTGAACGCACGTGCCTATTACGCTTTGTTTTGATGTCATTCTTTGCCGTGGAATTGAAACTAATTTATCGCTTGTCATCCTTTCTGGAAATTTGTATTTCTCTGTTGACTTCATCAGGAAAATACTTGAAAAACTTTCACTTTCTGATTGTTCCAAAAGAAAAAGTTTTAAATAGTAAATTTCTTTAGTAAATTTCTATCTTCATTAGTGAATTGTTCCCATACCTGTCGACAGTCGTATTTAATTGTAGTACGGGAAATATAACAAACGAGAGAAAGAAATTCACACAATTTTACGTCTGCGTAATTGATATTTTCAGCGGAAACAATTTTAATTTAGAAACCATTTACCACAACAATTTAACAATTTAGCAGTCTATAATAATTCAATTTGCTGTCTTCACCCTCTGAAAACATCAAATATTACCACCGTTCGTAGTTTTAAATTATTGATATTTCTCACATTACTGCACGTTGAATCCTATAACTGTTTTCAAATAGCGAAATTTGGCATAGTTCAATTTTAGTATAAAGCATGGGGAGTTTCAGTCAATTGCATTTATTCTAATGTTTAATTGAAAAATGGAAAACTAAGTATATGTGAAAACTTCTAAAGAAATGAATGTGAAACGTTTGCAAATAATGCCGGAATTTAGCAGATTAAAATTTTCTAAAGTTTAATTTATGTAAACATCACTACTCGGATGTCCTTGAAATTCAGCCTTGAAAAACAAACATACACTCTGATCTCTGTCTGATGGTCATTTGCTAAGCATTTTTTAAGGAGATAGTTGTAAAGAGATAGATGAAATTATATTTATAGCTTTCTCGGACCAAAGTCCCAAGTCCTAAAATAGAAACTCAAGCCACAATCCCCCTACAATCAGTCTCTCACATGAAAATTCTGCACCCGACATTAGCTGTACCTTGCCTTTCACGCGAGCTGACTGCTCACCAGGGATTTTTACCAGTTTCTCCAGCAACGAGACACGCGCGATCACAATATTGACTGCCTGACGACGCACAAGTGCATTTTACATCTCCCAGACCTGATTCGTGCCCAGCCCAGTATGGGAGAATCAGTTAACTTGCTGGTTTATTGATCGTACAGCTTCCCCAATGGTGGAATGTTGTTCATATGCTTGGGTAAGGCAATAATGTAGTCGTGCTTGCGAAAATATTGGAAAAAAATGAGACGAGAGGTGTCTGTGCAGCAAGTGGAATAATCAACCAAAATTAGTATATGAATAATTTTAATGTCCAATGCAAGTATTTCTGGCTACCGACAAAATACTTTAGAACTGTGAATCTATCAAAAAAAGTATGAATTATCTAGTTTTCACATTGCTTCTTAGAGTCAAGGAAGAGAATGAGTGGACAATTTTATCATAGCTACATTCTCAAGTTACCTCATAGAAATTAGTCCTCCCTTGGATTTGATTGAGTTATCAAGAGAAGTAATTTGCGCACACGTCTGAAAATGATTAATTGATTTTGGCAACCCGTATGTCGAGCAATAACTCTCAGCAGCTGGACCGAGCCCTCATTTTACCGCGGAGCATTTTGATGGCGCGCTGCAGTAAAACTGTCAACTAATGAATGTACGAATCCGGAGAAGAGTTTCTCAATTGGTCATCGGTATAAAAGGAAATGAGCATTTGGCAACCTGGCAACCTGGCTTGGACGCTGATGGAAGCGATTTAAACCTAGAATCCAAAAGTACACTGAAGATTTCTTGCTTCTATAGAAATCAAATTGATTGTTATCTTGTTTCGAATAGTTAATGAAATTTCTTTACCCATTTCATTGCATGCTCATTATCAGCAACATTAATTTTTTGCGCGACTTAGGTCAGTGTTATTGACTAATTTTTGTATGAGAGATACTTCGGTTAAACGCATTGATTGAGAGAGCCGCAGCTACTGCAAGTTAGAGTATATTATTTAAATTTTATATCTATAAATTGATTTATTTTTTTTCGAGAGCAATGAATAGAGTTATCATGAGTCGTGCAATGAATACCACTGACTTAGGTAATCAATAATCGTTAGTTTTGGTAAAGTGTTGCGTTGTTCCGCTTTTTTTTAGTTAAAATGGCGAAATGAACGAGTTTTACCTCATGCATGTCGCTAACATAACAAATGACAGTAGACTTTTAACTTCTCTTAAAAGTTGCATCAAATTTTTAGGTAGCTTTATCTGTGAGACTATTCTATGAATGAAGCTGTACTAATATTACAGTTAAAGGCCTCAGTATAGCACTTCACGCCCGTTGTAACCTACAGTGAGAAAGAGAGCCTTTAAAGTGTCAACATAACATCACAAACCTTTCTACTCAATGGTGTTTGTAGATAAGGACATGAACAAAAGTGCTAGGTTGTGTAAAATCCTCATTCCTTATTGCTAGCGAAATTTTGATGGGTTTTATTTTTTTGCAAAGTGTTGCGTTGGACACCCAGTTCAAGTTAAGAATACAGAGAAGGCTTCGTGTTCCAGACACATTCACGTACTGTTCAGTCCTGATTAAGGGAAATGAGAAACTGAAGAATGAAACCTGAGAGCCTTTCATGAATTTTACTTCAACAGAATTAGAAGTCACATTATAGAATTAGAAGTCATATAGTTTTCAACAGTGAAAACTCAAACGTGAAGGGAGATGAACAAAGCTTTTTTTCAGCAATTTCAAATTATAGCACTCGTAGTTGTGATATTCATTTGCGACACTGCAGGGTACAAAAATTTAAACAATAACATGGGATTTTTAAGTCCGTTTGAAATTAATCAGCTTTACAGAGATTCAAAACAGTTTTCTTTATGAACGAGGGTCCAAAAAATGACCATAAGTAGCGTTTATTCGAAAAGATATTCATACTTCACCTAAATGTGTCACTCTTCATACTTCTTCTAAATGTATCATTTCTCAAAGTAATTCATCAAACGTCACGAAGGAAATGTAGAATACTGTTATTTCCGTATAATTATCCTTTTTCCAGAATGACGAAAGACTTCTGGAAATATTTGCACATAATAATGAAACAAGAGACTCACCAGAAGTCGTTGAGGCTACATTCTGCTCATCGCTGCTTGTTTGTCAATTTTAACTTGTACGTTGATCCAGTGTGTCCGTAAAGAAACAGCGGACGATCACGGCATTAAATGATCAATACGGAGCTTCCCAGCACCAAAATAGCGGTCATAATGATTGTTTCCATTGTGGATTGCTTGGTCGGGCGTCTGCCTTTGTCGCCTCAAATGTTTTATGTGGGTGGCTTCGTTCTTATTTCTCTTGTTGAATTTCCTTATTTTAGCATATAACTGAGTTACTGTTCACTTGTAGACTTAACCCGTTTTCTGTGTTGATGTCATTTTGTCGTGGAATTCTACGTGAGTGAGCGCGAATGCGAACTAAAATGAATTAAGCTCTTCGTTTCAACACGCGCTTCAATTAACGTAGAGCTACTTCCTGGCTTTCATGAACTCAAACGAAATTGAAAAATTACATTTTCGGTTATTCTCTAATTGCTCTGTGCCATTGAAGTCAAGTCACCTATGAAAAGCAGGGATTCAACGTTTTTGCATGATTTCCATTTACTACCAATAGGAAATAAATATTTAAATCTCTTGAGACCTCTTCGGAACAGCTTTACTTGCATTCTCAAGCAAATATAACGAAAGGATTTTGTGCTCTACCGACACTCGGAGCGTGGAGGGAGAATCTGCGCGCCGGACACAGAAGAAAGTTAGCGCCGACGTGAGCAGAATGTTGGTCTCAGAAACATCTCTTTTTGGAGAACAAATGACGGAATTTGTCGCAAAGATTTGGGACACTACTTCCTCACAGCCAAAGTGATCGTCTCGGCTACTGAGCTTTACAGCTTTTTTCTTAACCGTAGATTCAAACAATTAATGAAATCCATAAATCTTCGAAGAAGGCTTGGTGCATAAACTTTCGAACAAAAAGGATGATTCCAAGGGAACAATACACTTAAAATTTCAGCTCAAACAAACAGATATTTTAGGAAATAAACAGCAATTCAGTTATTTTATTGCAGAGCTCGCTGGCCGCAGAGCTCTTTATACTGACGGAGCGGCCAAGTTTCTGCGGCCGTTGTGTTATCCTTTCAAATTATGCAGCAGCTTTATGACACACACGTGTAGTCGTCGGTGACTGTATCCTATGAATGATAGAGTGTGAAAAATATTCAGCCACAGAAAAAACACCGTTTGAGGAAAGCAACAATTTATTTCGTTGTAGAGTTTGAATATCTATTTCTGGACCTCAACTGATCGAGACAAAAATTTACTCCACGCTGCGATCTTGTTAAATTGAATGAAAATAAAAAGGTAAAACAGTTTACTTGAACAAACGTGGTTGAAAGTTGACGAACTCACATCATTAGGCGAGGATTTAGAGAACATGGATTGACAATGCTTCTATGAAAGTCAATTCTAAAAGTTATCGTGGGACGTTTGAAAGCGAATTACGGCGTTTTATAATCAACATAAACAGCAAGTAGTTCATTTTCAAAACCAATGCCTTCCTTCAAGTTCGACGAAGATGAGCTGTTGCCCGCTAAAGGAAGTAATAATACTGTCTCTCAAATGATTGTTAGAGTCTGAAAGCGAGGTCGTGATGAGATAACAACACAAACTTTATTTTGATAACCTTTATAAAACAGCGTGAATCACACAGACAATCTCACGAGTATCTCCGCTACAAAATCAGGAGATTCCTGCGTATAGGGTGATTTTTTAAAATGATTTTTGCACTTCAGAAACAGTATGTCAGTGACTCAGCAGGGTTAAAGGAGGTATAGAACACACACACACACTTAAAAATACTTCAAGCGTACAGGTAATGAAAGAACAGGAAAGTACGTCTCACAAAAAAAAAGGAACTGCTATCATAGTTCACAACATTCTGTGAAATAAGGTATTTAACTTTATCCAGTACAACACCGAAATAACGTATTGAGCTTCACTGCTCGTATTGAAATAGTTTCGTCTGTATTTGACATAAAAAACAAAGGTATTGAGTGTGTATGAATTTGTAGCTTATCACTTTAGCTTTGTGGAAAGTACTTCGAGAACTAAAAAGAATAATGGCTTAAGCAATTACTGGCGGCACGCCTGAGTCTAAGTACAGTAAAGTTCGTAAAATAATGAAGTTTATTGTGCGTCAAGAGCATGGATTGAGTGGACAAGAAAGAGCCTCCATTACTAGGGCGTCAAATTCACTAGCACATGCTTCAATTCGACTGATGTAGAAATTGGGACACGCTTTCTGACCACTTGCTGGCTATGAATGCTCGAAGGAAACTGAAGTACACTGCATAGTGCACGTGTGTAGCAAATGAGTTGGGGATTTTGGGTGTCCAGCGAGTGTCAATTTGATGGCGAAGCCCAAGTCATTCGCAATGAAGGCAGTAGTTACAGCCAGGAGCCCGATGTCACCTTGGCAAGATTGGTGTAGCAAGAAAGTCGGCCAGTCAGCATTTGGCGCGGCACCAGCGCGAGTGTTTGCCGTCTGTTCAAGAGGAGACCGATATCGACTTGCCTTGGCTTTCAGGTGACAGCTCGTGAGCCAGTCCACTTAACGCTCAATGAAGCTTGAACAAAGAAACCAAACGCGTTATCGTGTGAACCCTCATGCTCATGCGTTCTTATATTGCTGAAGTACTCTTCCTTGAGAGAAAACTAACATATATATGCGTTCCACTGATTTCAATAGGCATAATACTTTGCAATCTGCGTCTCTGCTCAATTGTTCAATTCTGTTGAATTTCTCTAATTTACAAACGCTTAAAAGAACAGAATAAAGCATTAACACTATAAAATACGAATAAATTTTCAGTCAATTATTGATACTCAAAATTAAAGGAGTCCCGAAGGAAAATTAGGCGTAGTTGTGCATCTGACTGTTAGATCCGCTGGTCGAGTAAAGTGATAATATTGTCAAAAATATTAGTTTCAGCCCCACGGGAACTGTCAAACCTTGAAAGTGAATTGCAGCACGTTATCTTCCTGTCTAAACTAAACTTTTACGAAACATGGTAACGAAATCTGAAAAGACTTTTCATCCGTAAAGAGAACTGGAACCATTAGTGAATACATGAACGAATAAAGTGTTATAGTAGTGGGGTGTGAAGTTATTCAAACACGTGGGTCAACGCTACGAAGCCCGACAATATGACGGAAGGGTTAACGTGTGTCAGAAATGCTTTCGGAGAATCTTATCAAGTTCTAAGGCTGGGAATTATTCCAGGAATGTGAATAATTAGCAGTAGTTAATGCTCGTTACAGCGTTGGCAAAGTGGTGTTGCTCCAGACTAATTAGGAAGAAACCGTCTCATTATGTCGCTCGGATACCTCAGGCGATGTTCGCATTAATTGGAAAACATATCGCGGAACTCGAAACTATTTTACTAAAAAAACTTTCAGGCCCCAAATTGTGGTGAGACACTTCAGATATTGATAAAACTCATTTTATTCCCAGAAATTTAGGCGGGATAACATTTGTATGCTTTTCTCAGAGTCCCCACTGCAACATGGAGAACGCCGGATCTCTCTTGCTCGGGCCAAAACTAAACTCTAAAAACTTTACTTCCCATTGAACCAGGAGCGAATTTATTACAACGATTGGAATTTACAAAGTTTTTTATTCCTAAAATTGAGTATAACAGTGATATTAAACTGCCCCCAAAATGTAACAACCACGATAAATTTTGTGCCCAAAACTCTTTGAAAATCATTCCATTACAATAAGCCGTTTTCGTACCTTCCTGTCCATAATTTTGATGTAAGTTTAACACAGCATTGAGGATCAACACAAGAGAAACGACTGACGCTGATGACTCCGGTCGAAACAATTTATTAACTGAGTTAAATCTTCATAATTTTCAATTCAGAATAAAAATCCACATGAAAAGAATTTAAAGATCTCTGATGAAAGTATCAAGTCTTCCAAATAGTGGATATTTTTAAACTCGTTCGAGCATTTTTCATCATTTAATTTGGACAGAACGTGGTTCTCATTTATTATGGAACAGGCGCTCGCAGTCGCGCCGTTTCCTAGAAAAATGAGAACGACAGAACGCTGCCTCCTCTCTAAATAGCGCTGCTGATGCTGGCTGCCTCGCTGTGTTATGATTTCATTGCATGAACTAATACTGGTGAGCTTGGCTTAACATAATAAGCGTTGAAATTAATTCTGAATGTGAGCACTTGTTCACGAAAACTTTATGAACAGAACCCAGGTTCGCGAAAGGTTTAAACAAACACTCTTTGCTTAAAGTAGCGCTGAACTTGTGTGTACTCCACAATGGACTGTGTCCAGAGTGAACAGAAGACATTATTGGTATAAAAAATATTTTCGCAATTTTCAACTCAGATCTTAAAGAAATAAGTCGGTTCCGATTGTTAAGAATTTTCATAGAATTCTAACAGATTCTAATTGAATCTTTGAAACGTGTTTATGCAATGTAGGGAAATATTGCCTTTGAGATATTGAAGAACTACGGTACATGAGAAATTTCCGTATCAGTGTCATAATATAATCATAATTTTGACGAAAATCGTGTTCTTTTTCAGTAATTGCAACTGCATTAAGTCTTGATCAGATACATTCTGCTTGTGAAATAACCGTTAACACACGGTGTGAAGACTTGTGTCATGATCATGATTTATTAGCAAATTGAATACGATCTGAAAACTAGCTGTCGAAAATTTTCTCACCTTCAGTTACCAGTCGTGCACAGATACAAAAGCGAGCACGTACGTGAAGCCTTAATTTAGTGTAATGGACTTGTGCCGAACAGCCATTGAAAGTGCGATGCACTCGCTCGTATTGATGGCCCCATGTTTAATTTCCCTCAGAATGGTGATGTTACACGGCTCGTATTTGCCCTAACATAACAGCTGAAATATTACTCCCCCACCAAGGCGGAATGTGCCTCCGGAATTGCATCGTATTTTACACTAATCGACAACTTTACGGCGCTCGAAGTTGCCATCTTTTGGAAGGGGCGATATTTGGTATCAGGGTGCAACTTCTTGCGGTTACCTCCACTGGCCGCACCGTAAATGAGACCTGGTGTTCTCGGTTAGAAATTGTGTTCATGAAATAATGCGAGGACATGCCAATTCCCCAGAGAGCAATCCAGACGCCGATGTGAAATTTCTTCGAGAACAATGTAGAGAAGCGCCTTGCATATCTCTATCGGGAAGAAAACCATGGTACACTTTCTTATTTTTTGTAAAAATTTCAAAGTAGGGAATTTTATCTATGTGAGTTCGGAATTTAAGAAGCGTTATGAGATACTTCATCGTTATTAGATACTTTGTGACTACCCAATGACCGAAGGCGAATAATAAATAAATTGAAGAAAACGTCATGCTCGAGCAGAGGCTCTTATAAAACTTGGGTGATGGCGAAATAAATTCAGCGAGTAGAACTTCTCTGCCCACTCAGCCTCCTTACGTCATTGCACTGCAAACACTACATAAGAAATTAATTATTATCACTTACAAACTAATTGCTTTGCAGTTAGATGAAAAGGGTTAATAATCTACTAAACGTAAAGACTATTTCTCTGAATTAATTCGCCTTCCGAGTACATTACCTGACGTCCTCTTTACAGAATTTACTGGTTTAACGTAAAATTTGAAAACATAAAGTAGAAATCAAATGATAAAGAGCCACAAAAACATCACGAAATATTGAAGCTTAAATTATCAATTTATCAACATCGATTCGTTTGAAATCGGAAAGCAAGACCGCTTCCATTGGAAATAATGAAACCGCGTTTTCATTATTATTGTAAATACTACAGCTGGAGTCTAGCTGAAAAAATTCAAGCCAATCTGTTTTTTCCATGAGCGTCTGAGTCCCCTCTCGCCGGTGCAAAAGTTGCCGTCCAACTTGAGAGCTGCACTTCTCGCACACAGTATTTTGCAATTCAAAAATTTTCCGAGCTCCAAAGAATGCGATTTAGCTTACTAACTTCTCAGCTTTTCAAGCAAACTGCATGAAGATAACTTGCCTCAATAAATAAAATTAAAAATCAAATGTAAATTGGCAAGGGTGTCTTTTAAAGACGTTGGGGATTTCGTTAAAAGTCAGAAAGATTTCCATTGACATTATCATTTTGATCCCGACGCTGAATAACCATATCCAGTACACTCGTAAGTCATGTTACGCGATTCATTAGATTCATTAAACAAAAACATCGCCGGTTTACCCTGAAGTTTCAAGTCACCTTAAAACCAATCAAATTTTCATGGGTACAGTCTGCTGCAGTGAAAAACTGACAAGATTGCAATTTTTGGCAACGGATTCGCGATGGAATGACCACGTTGAGAGTCGTCAAAGCGAACCGCTTAGCTACTTGCTGTTGCCAGGCATTTGAGAGAGCATCGCTAAGGTTGAGCTCCGATTGACGACGGCATTAAATTGTCGAATTTGCATGTTCGTTGCATTATCCAATCATTCTTGAGCACCGGAGCGCTTCACTGCAGCACTGTGTCTCCGGAATGCTCGTGTACCGACGTGAATGACATCAGCTCCAACGAGTAGGACACTTCCAAGGAGCCGCTATCTGCACTGCAGAATCGCAGCGTCCTTCCAGCCAAATTTCCTTGTCGAATTAACTGTGGTTGTAGTTGGAAAAAATTCACTGAAGTGCAGAAAAAATTAATATTTTTTCTATCCGGGTGTTAAATTAACCAAGATTATGACGCTACGCGGTGTTGTTTACATTTTGATATTCTCATCAACGCTGAGCGTGAACTCTTATAGTAATCATCAACTACAATAGTATTCATCACTGCATGGAAATGACTGGTATGTGTGAGTGAGGGTGGGTGGGTGCGTAAGTGTGTGTGTGGGGGGTGTGAGTGAGAGGAGTAATGGCTTAGACACTACGGGAATGCAAAAGCGCACAAGCCTGCTCAAGCATCTGTTTTATTTTACCAATTCATAAATTCGCTCCTGCTCTATCACTTGGACCGTCAAGCGTCAATAAACTCAAGCCCTGAGCGCCGTGAGCACCTCAAGGAGCTGTGGGCTGCGGAATGCTCAGCAACTCGAGGAATATAAATTGCAAGTTCCGTAGTGATCTGCAGCGACGTAGTGTTAATGAGGTCTAATATTACCGACTGGAGTGTCAGCTCGAGTACATGCGGAAGTTGCAGAGTAATGTTGGAGACTCTGATTGGCCCAGGTATTGCACAGTTTATTCCTATTGAACGAGTGGGTGTAATGAGCAGCATCGTGTCGCGTTGCGAGCTCTTTGTAGTACGACCTGCAAGGAATTGCAGCAGCCAGTCGAACTAACCCTCTAAAAGAAATACATGCCGTACCTAGTTTCAAAGCATAACTCACGTACGTTGTAAAAATTAGGTTTAAATATTTGTGTCATTTGCATGATATTAAAACTTTTTTTCAAGATTCACTGTAGAAGTAGCTGATCACGAAACTCCCGTCTCAGGTTGACTCATTGTTTGAAGGTAAAGAATTTCATTTCTTGCTCGAAAATAAATTAATTATGATTGTAACTCAGCCGGTAGAATATTTTACATGAAGTTACCACGTCCGTTAAATGCTTAGTTGTTGCAAGAAACGGAAAAACAACGCGGCGTCCGGCAAGAAGAGGGCAGCCAGTAGCACCCGCAGGCTCAGGGCACTCAAAACTGCGGCTCAAAACTCACAGTAAACAAGCACCGCTCATTGCCCTCATCGCAGAAGGGCTGCCCCGCTCTCCTTGGGTTGTGTGCCTTCAATGCCAACACTTGAATGACAACAATGCCCGCATTTTTAGAGAAGCATTATCAAATATTATACAAATGCTTGGCATTTCTTGTTAGTTACAGGAATTTAAGCCATGAAACTTTCGTGTCATGAAACATTTCCAACATAAACATCCTTCTCGATACATCACATCGAGCAAATCTTAGCACAGTTCTCTAGTAGAGGCGAGTTTTACTACCACTAATGCAAAGTCAACCTTAAGTTTATTCAAAAATCGGGGACATGGGAAGGCAAGGCGTAAAGGCCTGGAATGCTACATAACGGAAGAAAAAGATGCTAATGTCAAGGTTGCTGCTTTCGTTCATTAGCTGAGAAGAGCACTTGACCTTCACGCAGGAAATACTCCAGCCGCGGCGCACAAGAGCTCCGGAAGAACTTGCCTTGTTTACACGATGTGAAATTCACTCAGAAATTCTGTCTCAAATATCCGTTGAAAAATAGGAGTGATCAAGCAATGACTAGTATTTACGGCGCTCTCTACTAAAGAAATGAGCTCAAACAAACATTTTTATCACCATGTTGTTGAAGTGTTCCATTTTATGTGCTTAAAGAGTAGGATTCTCAGCAACATCCACAGCGGGGCGGCTAGAATTAAACGTGTGCTGTTTGGACACTTTTGCTAATTACAGCGTCGTCTGCATTGCCGATCTTGCTCTCGAGCGACCTAATTTTCTAGTACTCTTGCTTTCTAGTGTACATCGCTGTTCGTCGCGGACCTGAGAGGGACTGACACAACTGCAGTTTTTTAGCTTTCGTAATTGCGTCAAATGAAACAAAAATTATACACGCTCATTGCGGCTAGGCAGCATTTGTATGTTTTTTTTGTTTACGCTAATTAGACTCGGATCTGCAACTGTTCTTAGAAAGATCAAGTTATTTGAGATTCAATATCATTTCATAATCGAAACATTTAAAATTGAATATTACTATTATCAATGGAGAACAAAAATATCGTTAGTAAGTTATCACCTACGTTTGCGGTTGGGAAAGAAACAGGAAAGTTGCAATACGAGTTTAACAGAATGAATATAGTTTTGAAAAGCGCATTGTTTATTATCTTTACTTGCATAACGCGATGAACTCATCTAGTTTTGTGAAGATATCAGAAGCAACATGAGAACTGGACTTTCTTCGCTTTTTTCTGTGAGTGGCATTCATGCAGACCCACAGAACAATAGTATTCCTCCCATGTAGAGTTATTCACAGAGCCTAAAGATGTCCCCTCAGGGGGATACAACTATTGTATCTATGGGAATAAATACTCCCAGGGAGAAAATGTAAGGTCCGAGCTGAGAGTTAGGTTAGGCCTTCTTTATGTTGAAATAAGATGTTTTTCATGTGGTTTGGCACCATGTCATTTCGGTCCGCTGTTGTCCTTTTTTCAGCACCTCCGTCTTTTGTGTACAACTTCAATCGTGTTTTGTAACCTTCCTTCTCAACTTACGGTTCCCGCACAGGGGTTTCTGTGCAGGAACACACCTGGTACATAGATTCCCCGCTCCCTCAACTCCATACATAATGGTGCTTTCATTCTTCCTTTCTTTGACGTCTTTGCTGTGTTAGGGGAGGCAGAAGCTAACTTATAATCAATCAATTAATCGATCCTTGAAAACGTCTCATGACGCACGAGCTTCTGATGCAGATGCTTTTGTTTACATTGAGAATGGAGTCCCTATTAACAAGCTCTAGAGAAGACATCACCGTTTGCATTCAACATTAAATTTCACAACTGCTGCGTTGATAAAAACCAGAATGAACGAGAGCTCTATAAAGCAAAGCTTATCTATGAAACTTTCTTATTCCTTCTAGGTAAAGGATATCGGTGAGGGATGTTCGTTTGTTCAACTCGAAAGAGAAAGACCGCGTGTTGATTTCTTTTCAGGTACGAGCGTATAGCTGCCTCAAATTTGACTCACCTAGATTTTATCTGGAAAGTTAAGAAAGTCTTGACTGCGTTTTTGCTCCACCAATCATCTTTATATTTTGTCCCCGCGCAGCAGTTGTAACACGTCGCAAAAAAGGAGGATCGTTGACTTGATGGTTTTGTTCAGGCGTACTGAGGCTTCACCGACGCGATAAATCACAAGGGAAGGGAATAAAGAGTTCAATCAAATGTAT
This sequence comes from Platorchestia sp. MABIK, assembly GCA_014220935.1. Taxonomy (NCBI): domain Eukaryota; kingdom Metazoa; phylum Arthropoda; class Malacostraca; order Amphipoda; family Talitridae; genus Platorchestia; species Platorchestia sp. MABIK. The sequence continues at coordinate 69,014 of JACJUY010002942.1, read as the reverse complement.
AATTGAAAAAAATATATGCATTTTTACCACTTAAAATGCTGAGGAAGAGCGTGTCGAAAGCCTTCAGAGTCAAAAGTTCTCAATAATATCCAGAAATCAGTAATTTTTCGATTTCATAACTGTTTTCTGGTCTTCCAAATTTATTTTCTGTCGTGCAACGACTGTGAACGGCATGTCCCCTGGTAAAGATGTTTTCTATTTTTAGTCAATTGGCGAATAATTAATTGATGTAATCATTTGAATGACGCAACTGCTAATTTATTATTATTGATAACCTTGTGACGGTTTATGTTAACATCTGATAAGTTTGATGACTTGAAGGTTGATAACTAATTAGCTATTTTGTGCGAACAAATTTTTCCTAAGAAGCCGCTCACTAATGGAGGAAGAAGTAACATTATGGTTTCGACACAGGGTCTCTCAGAGAGATAAAAATTTCGGGAACGAAATAATAGCTAGAATGAGCCCTGACACATAATAAATAGTAACGGTCTCAAGAGCACTATTGCAAAAATAAGAATTTTAGCTCTAGGCTAAAATTGAAAAGACATCCTCACTCCTTGAGAGCTAAGTTTGACAGCCAAGACTAATCGAAGGTGATGATTTTTACTGAAAACACCATCGAGACACATTTATGCTAACAGGTAAGGCAGAAAATAAGCGCAGGGCTAGGTCATGGAGTTTCATCAAGAAGTGCTGCAGCGGAGCTCTCCTCCGAAGAGCGCAAGTCGTTATGGGGAGTTATGCTCTTCATCTCTTTGACCCCCAATATTTGTTCACCGCCCGTAATTTCAATTGCAGCCTCAGAAGAGCTTCGAAAATCCATGAATGGGGGACTATTAGGATTAATAGTAATATTAAATAAAAAATAACCGCTCACTGCTGGGATTGATAGTTAGGTCACACATCCCTTATTCTATAAACTGAAGTGTATACGATACGATAACAATGCGTGGCAGATTGCTGAAATATTTCTGGAGCCTGAAATGAAGGTACAATTCTGAGTCAAAAAAAGCTTTTAGTCGGTTTGTTTTCTTGCTTTTCTTTTAGCACAATAAATATGACACATTTCTAACAAACGCAACTGAGACAATTAAACCTCGTTAGTTCAAAGCCATTTGAGGGCCTTAATTTGATCAATCTATAGTACAATTTCCTTAATTTCTACATTATGTTTATGATTTTATATTTCAGAGTATCCGACCTTTTTTGAGAAACTTTCAATCTCAACTTTGTTAACTTAGAAAATAAAGGGCAAGTGATGTTTAAAAATGAGAATCATAAGAGGAAGTCGTATTTTCCATAATATTTGCGGTTCATTTCTAAACTTTGAAGAAATCTGCCAATGGCTCCTCAGGTTGGGAATGCATCTTACAAAGTCGGCGGCCAGCCTAAGATTTTCTGCTTGACACTAAGTTGTTGGACGATTGCTATTGTTAATCACAAGCCAATTTTCCAATGTTTTGCGTGTCAGTTATATTGAAAAAGCGTGATAGTGTTGCGGAGACCACCTGCAACTACCTTATCAATCATTTTATGAATTATTCTGTTGAGGATGTAGCATCAGATGCATTGAAGTTCGTCAGTCCTGCATTAGATTACGGAGATTATGAGAGGACCGTAGCTCCTTCCCTTCTCAGACCGCGAAGATCACACTTCATGGGACACATTTTTCGAGTTTGTCGATTTAAATACTGTATATATAGGCTCCGTATCTTCATTTTCAATAACCTCACAACTTTCGTGTGGAAAAAAGTATAGAAATAATTTCACTTTTCTAAGTTAAATACTAATAAAGCAGGGATGGAAACAACATTTACGCTCATTTGAAAGCAATATATTACGTCTGCATCTTTATCATTATGACTATTGGCCTCGCCAACGTGCTTTAAAATGTGTAATGAATTAACATGAAATTCGTTTTTCTTCAATTTGCGTTGAAGCTCTAAAAGAAGAAAAGAGGAATCCAAAAAGAAATGAGAAAGCAAGAAAGTCCTAGAAATAATACTTATCCAAATACTGGTCTATGCTAAATCATAGTATTTCGAATAAAAACAGTCTGAAACTGGTGAATGTTCCGTTTCAAAAACATCAGGGCTGCTTCTTATCGTGCGGTTCATGGTGTCAGTAAAGCATGCATGCGCCTTATCGGATGCTCAGATCGAGCAAAGTTGCTTCTTATGGCCTTTTATCGGATTATGGATCCGTCGAAGCCTTGTTTGTCTTTGCCAAAGCTGAACAAACGGAAACTGCTCTTGAGGCTTCCAATAACAGGATACAACTTACCACTGATTAACTTTATTCTTTTCTGATGCTTCTAATGCACAGTTTGTGCTGATAGCCTCTCCAGGATGTAAATACACAATTACCCTCAATTTTACGATTCATTTGAGCGTCTTTGTGGTCCTAGGTAAGACTAATTGACTGCGGGATCACGATACTGAAAGGAGTAAACTCCGCTTTAACATTTCTTGCAAGCTTGCATTTTAAGTTCAAACGTAGGCTTTGACAGAACAGTTCGTGCCACCGAACGCTTGCATGAGAAGTGCAAGATACGCAAACTGTAATTTGGAATGAACTAGAATGAAGTTTAGCGTTCAGTTTGGGTTCTAAAACTATACGCAGGGAATACTCTAACAAATGCGTGAAAGTGTTGTGCACTCGAAAACGTTTAGGCAATTAAATCAAAATTTGGCGCAAAGGGACTTTGAAGCAGGATTTCCTACTCAGGGCTCGTATCAAGGACGAGTAGCTGAATGACTTCAAGTCACGCACAGTCATCAGATATAAAATAAATTATTTTGAAGCTTTCTACCTGATGAGTATATGATAGTAGTCTATTTTCGCCTGGGGTATTAGGTGTGAAGCATAGTCAATGAACTATTCACGTACTTAACTTAATCTACTCATGAAAAAGTTTTAAAAGAAACTGTTAATGGCATTGTTCATCATTATTTGACTTACGTACTCCAAACTTTTGGATTTCCTATTAGTCGCTTAGCCTCACCTTTTCCAGTCACCCCTGGGCAAAAGTAGGTTACTGCCGACACTGCACACAGTGTAGGTATCAGTGGGAACACCAGAGGAGGTCTGCAATGCGGGCCACGAACGAAAGTTTCCCCATAATAATTCCTTTGAGTATTTTCTGCATCAGCTCTTCTCCTAACCGCGTGGAAATAAATCAGTGTTGAAAAAAAAAACATTTCAAAAAACAGCCTACGTGGATTTTTTATTTTTTAGGGGTTTTACTGGGTTTCATTAGGTTGTATTGGAATTTTTTTTATTAGATCATGATATCCTTAATTCTACTCATAAGTAACTTTTTCAACGCATACATTAAGGATTTGTGTGTGCAGTGTGACAACAGCTTAAACTGCTCCAGTCAAAAGCAGTAGCTAGCAACTTATCAGGAGTATTATTTGGTCACTTGAAAATTACTGATTTTCAGGCTCTCTCAGTCTAGCTCTCAGTGTTTTCAAGTGTAACATGATACTGCAGGCTCGGCACATGCATTAACTTTTTAGGCTTACTAGTTTACAATATCCTTTTTTTCTGCATTAGCATTCAACTCGGGTGAAGGCAACTGCACCACCACCGGTAAAACGGAGTAGGACTTCCGAGTTCCTTTGCGCTTCTCATGACGACAAAGAAAAAATTGTTCAACTGGGAAAGTTTTTTTGAGTTCAAACATCAATTCTAATGTGACAGAAAATAAAGAGTTCCACAAGTTCTGTTCTGAGGTGCGGCCTGGATATATACCATACTGCCAGTCAGCAATGTCTGTGACAATGTTATGGGTCTGGGGCAGGGAAAGCTCAAATGCCCTTAACACATTCACTGCGATGGGTTTAGCTGAGGTCCAATATTCAACTCAAATTGAAAGTCAAAAGTTGTTAGCAATTTTATAAATACCAAACATTAACTGGGGCCATTAAATACCATTTATTTCAAAATATTATTTTAATTTTTCAAATGACCCATCGATGGGTCGTATCGCAGCACAGTGTTAAAATGTTCAAACTCTTGAAGTCAAATGCTGATCTCTAAGACAATGCAATTGAGACCTACCACTGCTAGGAGAGACATCCACATGATGGTACAATTGTGTTGCACAAGCCAAAGGAAGTGATTCAGGTTCAAATTAGATTCAGTGTTATAAATTTGAAAATGGAGTCAAAAAAAGAAAAGTAATAAAACCTACATCGTGCCTTTCTAACAGGTTCGTACATTCATATGTGACTAAACTGAAAAAAAATACTAGACTGGTGGATTTTTTATTTTTTTTTGTGTTTTTAGTTTTTTGCGTGTTTTTGGGTGTTTTTTTTTTTTGAGGTGGGTTGTTTTACCCCAACACTGAAATAAACCCGTGTACAATGTGTACATTTTTAAAAACTTAGTACCACTTGGTCGGTCAGCTTAAAAAATTTGCAGAACTTTCTATTCGCTCGATTCATGCTTACTTTAGAGTGAAATATTAAAAATGAATTCGATCTATTTTTTTCTATTCTATTATGCGAAACTGATTTTGTTGCCCGATATGTGCATAATTTGAAACCACAGCTGCGTCATTTTATTCGTAGGGACTTAATTTTGTAAAATGTTCTTCAAAATCATGTTGGGATTCATTACTTCACACAGCTTTTCGAAGAAAACTTCCTCAATTTGTAGCGCTGAGGACATCAGCTTTCTGTTGGAAGGTAAAACAGACATCTAATGAACATTGTGTTTTAAAAATTGTTCTAAAGCTTCGTTCAAGAAAAATATTTAAGTTTTCGAAAAGTGTTTCTCAGAATTACCTCGATATTTGATGGAAAGTTGAATGATAGATTTCAATTTTCTGTAACTGGTGTGTCAGTTGGCTTTATTGATAAAGTTTAATAACGGCTTGCATTTCAGCTCAATGATTCGGATTTAATTATTATTTCGAGTACCAAGTGGAAACAGTTCCTCCCTCTCGTCACTGATCTCGGAGATTGTATCGGTGGTGTGCAGTCCATGGAAAGATTGGCAAATATGTCTGCACAGCTGAGAGAGAGAGACGCTTTGTACACGAAGCGGATAAATCCAAATTACCTTATCATCCCCTACAAATGTAAGAGCATCATCATGCATTGAATGATGCTGCGCACTTTGTTGCATTGTGCAGCAACAAAGTGTGTTGTGTTGTTCAAAGAGTGTTGTGTGCACTGTGCAGCAAAGATTTTTCTTCTTTGTAGTTTCCGTTGAAATTGAAGCAAAAATAATGATCAAATGAACACTTCATCTGACTCATCAAAGTGGTCCAGATTTCTATAAGATTTGGTTCTGTTGAGCCTGCTCGCCCATGATGCTTTAAAACTTGAGGCATGCTGATGTTTATTCCATGCAGATTTTAATAATCCTAGACTCTTTCGAAATTAGAACTTCACAGAAACAGCTTTTATAATTTTGTATATTTTCCGTGTGTTTTCGAGTAAAGTGAACCTTGAATTTGAGGAAAAATAAAGGAGGTGATAGAGGCGTTGTGTTCACAATCCACATAATATATCTAGACGGTAATCAAAAAGAGTACCAGACGTGCATGGTCAAAATGACTTTCTCGCACGTGTTGCGACTCTAGCTAGACTTGAAAACGAAAGCCTGCAATGGCAGTGAGTGCTATAGAGTTTCCCGTCAGCTAACAAATGATTTGACACTAAAGTGACTCGACGCAAAAGCATTGTCAAATGAGAGTCAGTGACGGCTCATCCTCTCCGCAGCGCTAGGCTGACACCTTCTCACTTCCAGTTATTGGGGCGCATGAGGCAAAACCGCGAAGGAAGCTCTCCTAAAATGAAGATGAATTGGGAATAATCTGTGCTAGGCACAGGGCCAAGACGATAGCCTTTTCGAAGCAAATTTAAAAAGCATTTGAGTGGAAACTGATCACGAGAAGCGAACAAGATGAGTAAATTACGTAAAACAGTTTCAAAAATATAACGTTTGAGTACAATTTGCAAATCAGAATGTAAAGTTTCAAATTTGGTAACCCATATCATTATATACTTTCCACACGGAGGGCTATTGGCTAGTACTTCATTTATTTCAGAATTTTTAACTGCTTTTAAAGTTTTTACCAAGAAAATTGGGTACATCAAAATTATATTTCAAAATGTTTAAAATGCCTAGTTATGCTATGAGAATATTGTAAGACGCAGAAAGTAATTTTTTCACTCCTTGACATCAGACGTCCACTTAGAGCCCTTTATTTTTTTCTTGTGTGAGGTTTAATTATCAAAAGAGTTTATTTGCATCAGATGTATCCTTCACGTAAATGTTTCTGAAAATGTGAGATAAGGCGAACCACTGAGCAGGTATACGTTGTAAATGATTCTCTTCCGAAATTTATACTTTCATGGCCTAGTTCCTCATCAAAAATCGCAGCCGTGAAGAGGAACAGACCGAGCTCAATCAGCGCCTCATTCACGTGGCTAGACAAAAATATTCATTTGACCGCCATAGGTGGCTTCAGCGCAATACCAAGCGATGCAGTTTTGCGCAGACACGCGGCAGATTTGGCCGCCGCTGTTTAAGATGGAGCGACGACATACCCTCTCAAGTACGTCACTGCGCTGGACTGCGCTTCGCCGGCCTTGATACGCTAATCTGCACAGATGCAAGCAGCGACTTTCATCTGGGTCTCTGTCAAAATTATTTCTCGCCTGAGTTGCACAGCTCTCATGATTCGACATGCTTGAACGGGAGGTGCGCCATAATGGCACAAGATATTCTTCCTCTACTCTGCAAGCTTTTGTCCCCAGCATGTAAGCCTCTTGTGCATGCAAAATAATTTTGTTTACTCGTTTAGATTGCGTTAGCCTTAGCTGACGAATTTTTTTACATTTTTTGATTTACTAGTACGTTCGTAAGCTCATTGATGACTGTTTCTAAATAGAATATGTATTGATTATAATGCGGCTTCAATTCTGTGTAGGAAAAGTTTCGCAATCATTAAGAGAAAATAAACTACAGAGTTCAATTTTCAGCTCAGAATGAGGACGAGGACATAATCTTGGGACAGTAAATTATAAATTCGGGCAACGATTTAGGTTTACCCTTCTTCATCAAAGGGAAAGGCGGCATCGGTGTCTTTCGGCGCAGCTGCTGAGGCTCTGCCGAGGGGAGGGAGCGAGGCAGAAGCAGCTCTGCGCTACGCACATTTCATGTTTCAATCGACACAATAGAGCCGCGCTTCAAGGCGATCCGCTGTCAGTCGATACAAAGGCACTTCAAAAAATACAGTGGCATGCAATAAAGGACAAATAGAAGAGGGCTCAAGTTTCTTCAAGCTGAGGGTGGCACGATGAGAGGTTCGTAATCTGAAATTAACTTCAGTCAGACGTGTGGCTTCAGTTAATGTTAGAATAGCTTGGCTAGGGGAGTTTTCTCGTTCTATGATACAATCGCAATGGTATTGTCTATCGTCTAAGGCTAAGTAATTAAATTTTAAATGAGAGATGATATTGACGAGGGGGTACGCACAAGTCATTCAGAGACACTGGAAAATTTCGCCAAAGTTGGAATAGGTCAGCGTTCGTCAGAGCTTTTTCACAAGCTCAAGGTTTTGTGGAATCGAGAATAGAGAGTTGATTCAATTTCTCAAAATCCTACAATGGATGGATACGAGTATAGTAGATTTTAGGCCAACTGTGGCTCAGAGACGAACCAGTCAGTGAGCCCAAAAACTAAGAGAGCGCTCACCACATTCTGAGGACATGCTGGTCACCGGCTCCTCCAGTAATGCCTAGCTCTGATATGTGTCCTGCCCCACACAAGATTGCGATAACGAACGCCTTGAAATCTTCCCAAAATAGTGAAGCATTCTTCCTGCGTTGTCGCGACCGCCACCGATGACTTCTTGTTTTGTCTCCTCGATCAATGGTGCTGGATAATACAAAGCGCCATTACGATTAAGAATGAGACTACTTAGGTCACATTGATTGGCGCGCATTCTTTCTGTCACAGGCTATTTCTGATAAAATATCGACTATGGTGTGTGATTGAACGAGTGTTCATATTCACAGCGAGTGAAAAAATAATTCCTTGATGGTCTGAAAAATATTACTGTGTAGAAAATATGTCGGTATTGTTGCAAGGCAGACGTAGATGTTGGTGGAAAATTAATTACCCAGGGAAAAAACCGGTATATAGTTTTTCCTGAGATTCTGCTCTCATCGTGAGTAACCAGCCAACGGTGTACGTAAAAAATTTTGTACTTTTCATGTCAAGGTTGAAGCTATCGTTTAATACTGACGCATTCACGCAAACACTATTATTTGAAACACAGCATCATCAACGTTCAAATTTTTTCACTGGATTTTCTGCAAAGTTTTTCCTGAAAATTCAAGAATCAAATTTAAAACTTGCGGTATATTTATAACTCCATGACTTTTACTGTGTAGAATATCAGTCTCTTAAATTATTTTAAACTAACTCGTTCCTCTTCTCTCACTCATGATCGTACGGCGTAGTTCCATTGAATGCTCGGAGTGTATCAAACTTCACGCAATGAGACAACCTGCTGCAAAATTTGAGTTAAGCTCAATGAAGCGCTCGTCTTAATTGAAAACTGTGTAAGCCGCTGAGCAGAGCTTGCAGAATAACGTTTGGTACCTGAAAGCTGCTTTCTTTTTGGTTGAGGGTTTGTTTGGAGAAGATTTGCTCTTTTCAAGTTTCTTTGTCTTTTCTAAGAACACAAACGATATTTGTTATGGCTCCTCGCTACTGCTTGCTTGCTGTATAAAAAATGTCACATTCAGCAGTTTCTGACCATGTCGAAGAGACTAATGTCAATAAGTGATAAAAAACACAATGAACAGCACCATGGACAATCGCCTTGATGCACAAGTCTTCCGTCAATATATGCATTATGCAAACAATGAGCTGCGCTTGTAAATTTGTTCATCGGTTCCCATCGATTTATGATAGTCTTTCTATTTGCTTCAGCATGACCAGCAAATATTTGGGGGGCCGTCGTTCCTCACTTGAGGGACACTTCGGTCTCAACATCCTTTGAATTTAGAGGAGCATTTGGGCCATTTTATGTGATTAGGTTCGCAGGAGCGATGCTTCCTTCAACTTGCTGGCCGCGCTGTAAAGTTAGCACGACCCGCGCCGCGAAACGTGCGCCGCTAAGTTTGCAGATGAGGAATTTTGAACAGAGTGATGGAAGTGCGCTGAGAAGTGACGTCCCCTGAGGCCGCGGCGAGGAGCGTGTCTTCTGACGTGGTCATGTCTAACATTCTACCTCTCATTATCTTACCGAAAATTAGAACTCTCTCCCAGACTGGTTCTTTTCAGTGATGTTATTTTTTGCTCCTGGTGCAGTGGGTAATAATCACTTTTAAAATTGCTGTCGAGTTAATAGGACTCACTCGTTCTCTAGAGACAAATAAGGTATAATGAAAAGATAACGCTCACAAAAATGAGAGTCCGTGCATTTACAATCATTATATCACTTTATTTTTTTAAAAATTAAATTAAGAATGTTTATAATCTAGCAATTTGGTAAATTTATAACTAATATATCTACAAGGAAATATTCGTTCCAGCGATGACTAAACAGTTCTTCCAAAATGGCCATGTTAGCACATGAGAAAATTACACAACAACAAACTTTGGAACATTTGCTTCGTAAAATTAAAATATCATCAGATTTGTGATTAGGGCCTTTTGTTTTGAAGTTTCAGGAGTTGCGGGCGGACAATGCGATGACAGAGGGCGTGCGGACGGCAGACATTGCACTCGTCCATGAGTTCTCACGCCGCGCTCTAGGCCTGATGACCATCACGCATAGAAACAAAGACTAAAAATATAAGACCATTATTTTCCATTCATAACGATTCATAGAAAACCAGCGGAGGCATTCCTTATTTGTTTAAGTATAGCGAAATGATATCGTTTCAGTGACGAAAGATCGAATCAGCTGCTGTTCAAGGCTAATTGAAAGCCAAAATATCAGGTTGATGCAAAAGTAATGTCCAATTTTTTGCATGAATGTTTAAAATTAGATTTGTCAATTATTTACTGTGCATTCTGTTAAATGGGTGACATATTTCTGGGATTAAACTAAACGATTTTCTCTGAGATTATTTCTGTGACGGTAATATTTTACATGAATATTGGCATCCGTGTTTGTCCCTTCTAAAGCTAAAATAAGAAATGTTCTATTGTATGAGTTTTATAAAGGTGTCGATGCAAGTGGGACAGCAAAATCTACTCACGACACTTATTGGGATGCTGTAGTAAATAAATGAAGTTGCAGGAGATGCTTTTCTTGTTTTCGAAGTGGAGATTTCACTTCATAAGATGAGTCAGGAAATAGTCGTCTAAGAACACTTGCTTTCTTGTGTCTGAGAATCCTATTATTTCCACACGGGACATTGCAAGACACACGAGGCTATACATCCTACTTTTGATTTTCACTTGTTCCGGGGACTATGAAACCACTTTATCAAACACAGGTTAACATCAAGAGAAGATTTTGAAAAAGAATTGCTTTCCTATTTTGATTCTAAACCTACGGAATTTTACCAACGAGGTATTTATAAGCTTGTTGAAAATAGAATGAGGTTATTGAAAGCAATGGAGAGTATGTTGATGAATAAAAATTTCCATACTTCTTGTCGCATTCAGTTTTACCCAAGACCCTTGAATCAGACATTACTTTTGCACCAGCCTGTTACATACTGCTCTTAGTGAATCAATTAGCAAGAAATTTCACAATCGTTGTGTAGAATATGTTCAGTAGTGTTTAGTAGTGTAGTAGTAGTAATGTATATGTCGTGTATATTACTACAACTCGTAAATCTACAGACAAAGCGAAAAGAAAGTCATTTGTAGGGAAACATCTTTTTGAATTATTCAAATTCTTTTTAAAGCATGAAAATTCAAGACTTCTGCACGCTCTTGGGTGTGTTGTTATATCTTCTTGTGAAAGGAATATTCAGTCGATTAGATCGCCATACCAAAAGTATTCACTCTCAGTCGAACTTTATTCCTTATCAGCTTCTTGAAAGCATTGATTTCCCGTAGATAATTATTTAAACCTAGGGTAATTTGTAAAATTTTGCCTATAATTGTGCTAACTTACATATGTAAATTGTAGAAGAACAGCTACTCTTATATCAAATCCTTTTATTTTCACCTGAAACTTTGACTCACCTCACTGTTCTTTTCTTTGATTAGAATTATCTCCGTCAAATGTTGTCAAAAAAGAAACGTGACGAACCACTCAGAGACGATTTGTGTGGATGTCAGATTGAACAAGGAGGGGACGGCTTCTGGATACCATACTAAAGCTGAAATCTGAAACTAATCTATATTGGACGATTAGGCCCCCAATTTACCACACTTGGCGTGACGCGCGAGCGCTGTGGACATAGATACTATGAGGTCAGACTGCACACGTCACTATATCGAGTAGCAGTAGCATGCGTGTTCCATATTTGGTACGGATAACTCCACATCAAACCTTGAGAGACATTAAGTGGCTTCCTCCACTCTTTCTTCTAATTCTGTACCTGTCATCTGAAAAACTAGTTTTTCTAAGATGCAACCACGGAAGTCTAAAGCACAAGATTTCTTTACGTATATATTCCATATTTAAATACGTATTTGACCAAGTGTGCTGTATATATTCCAGACATTCAAGCATGTATACTTATTGAAATGCGTTACTAAATGAACATAGGTGGTGAGGTTAATGAACATTGCTCTATTTTCATATTTTGTTTTCATAATCTCTGAAAGAGAATAATTGCTTATCAAATTTCATCCAAATCATGATTTAAATTTAAAAATTCTGAAGATTGGATTCATAACAGAGTGATTTTTACGGATGACGGCTGGTGTACATTTCGCTGACTTAGATCCGTTGTTTTTAGCTCGGGTCCACGAATGGCGTCGGAAAAACGACCTTGGGCAGAAAAACAGGAATAATTTCAGCAGAGATTTTGGTTTCCAGGAGTTTCGCGGTGGCCGCGTGCTGCTGCTCGGTACTGATATTGCCAACATAATGGATCAGTCTTCGTGTGCAGGATCAAAAATATTTATCCAGGGACAATTTTTCGAGTCTGGCTCTCGTTGTTCCGCGCGTTGACTTACTTTCACACCTAGGTCTGTTTTGTTGCGCACTGCGAAACTCATTTTCGCTCTTCCAATTTATTTAATTAAACGCTAGAACTTTTTGAAAAACTTCTATAAAACTATTAAATAATCAATTGCTGTTCTTTGAGACCGTTAATTGCGTCATCTGCAATTTCATTGACGTGTTATATTTTTCTGAGGTCAATTTCATGCCACCGTTTGATCACTGAGCCAGTTTCTCCTACATCTGTTTCTCGCTTACTGCCAGGTCACGGCAAAGAATTTTAGTATAATTCACTGAAATATTTACGTGAAATGTTTTTATGGCATCGACCATTCAGGGCTGCTTAGAACAGCGCAAATCGAGAGATTTGATCTAATTCATGTCATTTCGTTGCTCAGCAGCCTGATGATATGTGTCGTTATACAAGCTGTTCAAAAAAACGAAGCAGTTCGTTGCGTAAATAAGAAGAAATTTCTTTGAACAACAAAATGGTAAATACATGGGAAAATTTGATTGATATGCACCAAAATTATATTTATCCATCATTAGGAGTTTTACACACATTCAGAATGATTTTTTCTAGCGTGCAACAGACCCCGAGCTCGAACGCCTGCCTCATTACGCAATGTGTCCTGACGACTTTTCTCTCATGCTTTTTTGAGGAAGCGCTTCAGAGGTTCCTGTGTTGCGTGCGCACAACAGGCTTTATATTCCAGAACGTTTTTAACAGTAAAATCCTCTGGTTGGGATCAGGCGATGAGGCGGATCGCATTTGCTGGCTCCAAAAGTATGGAAAATGGTCCTGACGACACCATTGTGTCCTGTTCGGCATGTGAAGCGTTGCGCTGAATTGTTGGATAGTAAATAGCTTGTTTTTGAAATGCTTTTACGGCATCCTTGAGCTCATGGGCTTATAAATTGTTCGATGAACGAGTTTGTGTGCACCTTCACACATTGTTGACGAAAAAGAGGAACCGATTTTCATTTTTAGATGTAGCGGCCCACCTCAATGCAGAGGCAGATTTTTGACGCCTGAAAACTGTTCTTTCTGAGTATGGAATGTCTGTGAACAACTTTCGCAGCTTGCTGTCGTTCTTTCTTGTGAACGTCGTTGAAAAGTGACAAAATTTATTGCCTGAAAATGCCACGCCATTTGTGAGCATATCGTCTTTGAACTTGTACAAGTCGATCATTTTTCCGTGAGGAGGTTTGTGAGTTCCTGACGCTTTAATCTTTATGACACCCAGTCCCAGTCTTTTTTGTTGCAATGTTCCTTCTTTTCATTTCTCTTGCTAACATCTGCATGTTGACTTATCAGGCGTTTGTTGACTTTTCCTTTGACGATTTAGTTAATTTGAAGGCGGATGAAGTTTGACGGCGATCACTATGATGACGACATGCGGAAGTTTCAACTTCGTCGAACCCAACACACACTGTGATAAATTTTGGATTATATAGGCATCAGTTTCACAATCTTTGATTATGCGTTACCACCTCGATTTAGCACAATAACAGAACTTTTCTCATCCATTATGTCAAATACGCTGAAAAATTGCAAATTATCTGATAGAATGTGGAACATTCAACGTTTCTCAATTGTTGTTTGTCGTTTCTTGAATGTGAATTGATTTTGCTACCATATCATTTTAAATTGTAAAAAAATTCACGAAATGTACCAGCACCCTGTCAAGCTTAATTTAGGACGTTCAACGAGGTGGGATGGTTTCGGGAATTCTTGAAAATCAAAACTACGTAAAATTGAGTGGTTTCTAGAAAGTAACACACAATCAGTTTCGACCCAAGGTGCGTGGCTTTAGCTTTAATTTTCTGTGACTTTAAGTTTCTGAGAAGTCTGCATTGACTCGATGAAATCAAGACCATAACATTAGCGGTACTGAAAACATAAATTGAAATGCTCATGATTACAACGAGAAAACACAGATAGAGAGCAGCCGCAGATGAAAGCTAGATCCCAAACGCTTGAAAGTCCTCTTCATAATACTAGCGGGAAGAATTACTTCATTGATTTCGCTTACAAGGCATTCTCATAATGACGAAAAACTTCTAAATTTCAGAACTGGCATCAAGTTCAGTCCAATCATGTGTGAAAGAAGGTACATTGATGTCGAGAAACTATTTCGTATCTTGGAAGAGAAGACCGGAACTAGGTTGAATATAGGAGGGCAAAACTAGGAGGGCTAAACTAACTAATCATCTATAATTAAACTAGATTGAGTTTCACATCTAACGCAGATCATTTCAAATGATTGAGATCTTTACACAAACATTGTTTTCTCGGTGGAAAATTCCATACTGTTAGCTAATGGCAGTTAAATTCGTTTGATTAATGTCCGAAATTTTAATGTTTTCATTTTCTGCTGCGACGCGGTCCAGTTCTCAAGTGACACAAAATGTAATAACTGGCCCTCGTATGCCTGCACAACGCATGCGTGTGCTGCTGGGATGTGTGGGTGGGTAGCAGACGCGTCATTACGGCGAGTTGTACTTCGTGCTACCCTTGAAAGCACAGTGTGGTTTCCAATAAAGAAAAATGGAAGTTTTATTTCAATCAAGCCTCATACAAACCATTTGTATGAAGGTTTTTCAAACGCCTCATAATTAACACAACGATGTAATGACGGTTGCCTCAGGTCGAATCGGTATCAATTTCCAACACTTGGGTGGATTGGGGAATAGTGGCTTAGTTCTCTTATCCCCCAACTGGGAGATTCACCAAAATGGCATTGCCGAGATTGGAACTGGTGACCCTTCCCGTGAACGGCGCGCGCTCTCAATCACTGCGACACGGTGACCATTCTCAGTGCTGAAAACTTAGAATAAGCAAGAACTCAGACTTTGGCTTCACGATAGGAGTGAAGTGTGTAATAATCCTCATAATATTATTTCACTACTAACAAGCGAAAATTTTTCAAAGCGTTTAATTTCAAGCTGCTTGTATTGAAAATAGGAATGCATGATTTCTCTTAGTAACAAAAATTGAGAATGCTTATAACTGATACATACGTGTGAGAAACTATGATTCAATTAGGGATACGAATGGAAAAATTCCTTTTTTCATGCAACTGTTGGATGAGCTGTCATGACAAAATGAACGATCACCCTCCTACAAAAATTTTCCCTTAAGGGTATGATGAAAAGTTGCAAAATCGAACTGTCAATAACAACATGAGGAAAATGTACATCCGTAATTTTTACATAATTTATCAGAGTGTTAGAATAATTCGTTTTAGGATGAAAGCATTTCGAGCAAGGCCATGAATGAACTCTCATGCTATTCCCTCAAAGAATCGCTCAAAACTGACTCGTAATAAGGGGGGTAGGGGGAGGTCACCCATCCATTGGCGCTCGCCAAAATCACTCTAGTGCGCGTCTTCTACCTTGTCTAGGAGGCTAACCGATGCACGTAATTAAGAGCCAAGTGTATCTTTGGATGCGCAAGAAAATTCTCTATAAGAAGAGTTTATAAAGAGAAACCCTTCCACTATCCGGAATTTGACTCGAACCGTGTCCTTAAATTTCGTGTATCCTCATGAAGAGCTCAATTGCCTGAATTTTACTTCGAGTTCCCCAACATCATGTG
Organism: Platorchestia sp. MABIK; assembly: GCA_014220935.1. Classification (NCBI taxonomy): domain Eukaryota; kingdom Metazoa; phylum Arthropoda; class Malacostraca; order Amphipoda; family Talitridae; genus Platorchestia; species Platorchestia sp. MABIK. The sequence continues at coordinate 53,304 of JACJUY010002942.1, read as the reverse complement.
AGTCGTTGGAAGTGGAGTTAGTGCAATACCTATGCTTATTAGATTGATGTCTTTTCTTCAATTTATGACGGTACACAATTTCTTCAAATGATGCTACAAATTCCCAAAAAAACAAAGAATAATGCTGAAAGGAGTTCAGCAAATAATATTGCGTGTGTCGCTACACTTTCTGTCTTATTATTGCAAACGTTTTATAGTTTCTGCATTCGTGTTTCTACAGACCTTTTTATTCGTCGCACACAGCCATTCTCGCCGTAATCACTAGAAGACAAAATGAAATACAAAGAAACACAAAAGAAAATTAGGAGGAGTGTACCTAAATGTAACGGTGAAGGGGCAGAACTGTAGATGAGGCTCACAAAACGACGAAAGAGACGGAAAAAGAGGGAAGATATTTCAAGAGAAACAGCGCTTTTCCAGGCGTTGGGCACAAGGAAGAACACTCCAGACATGGAAGGAAGAATCGAAATTCCCTACAGGGGTAAGGTGAAGGCAGTTGACCTTTGACCGGCCACTGCGCCGTGTCCGCCAACACTGCTGAACTCTTTCTTGTTTCAACGACGATGCCGATGCCATTGAAGAGAGTGAGAGTGTGCCATTGAATATTCATTAACTGAATTCAAACACGGAATGAAAATGTGAGTTTTTGCTACTAAAAACTAGTAGATTCCACATAATCAGCGGCCTGTTGAATAATTAATTTAGGCTTAGAAAAGTTTTTTTGCACATGCCAGCCCCCTCGGATATAGTCCCAACTTTCAATCCATCCAATTTTCGTTCAAAATGCAACGAAGAAACAAGCCCAGTCTCCCACAAGAGGAGACGTGCTCAAGCGTGCTTCGGTTGAGAGCAGTGGTCACACCCACACTAACCTGCCACATCTCTCTCATTCAGTCCCACGGATAAGCATCCGCCTCAGCGTAGCCGTGTTAGAGCTGCTCACTTTTCATGAATCGCGACATCGGTGTTGTGGCTGAAGTCAGGTTCGGCTAGATCCGACTTGGGGGGGACTGCGCGTCGGCGGCGCGGGAGGCAGATTGGATCGTCTACGGAGACGACCACCACGGGGGAAGACATGACCCACAAGGACACTCCTCGTTAGAGGTTCGTTCGATGCCGTGCTTGGCACCTGCATCTGATCCTGTATCCGTTCTTGCGTTTCGCAAGCGCTTCTTGGACTACCTCTTCTTCATTACAATTTGGCTGTGCAAATTACTTTTTTTAAGTCTAAAAAATATTATTCTTTGAAATGAGGTACCGATTTGATTAAATTACTGCTTCGTTGTCAGCAAGCTCACATTCAGTGCTTCCGTACGACGATAAATTGAGAATGTTAAGCTTGCCTAAATTCTATTGCAATGACTTTGTAAAATCTCAATATTTGCCCATTTGCTCATGTAACTTTTATATGCAGGTGGGGCGCAACAGTGCGGACAAGCCGGTCTCGCGCCGCGTCTCGCTCTTTCCTGCGTACTCGAGACTCGCCCGGCTCACGAATTGCTCTGCTCCTATCGCTGCACCCCCACGCAGTTTTCTGAGACTTATCCCAAAATAATTTTTAATTTTTCTGAGATGCTTTCTTTCAATAAAGAAAACATTGAGACCCTTTCGGCTTCTGAGCATGAAAGTGTACTGTCTTTACCCCATAATTGTTAAGCAGCCAGCTTCCCATTTTATATTAGAGATTTTTTCTAGTCTGTGTTTTGGATGATGCAAGTATTCGAATTTTAAGAACTTCTTGGGACTATACATGAAATTGCAATGACACTTTCCTCGACCAAGGGGGTTAAACAATCGTCTCAGCATAATTTGGACGAGGAATTCCATCAGTATTGATATTTAAAATAGGAATTGTATTACTGGATGAATAGCATTTCACATTGATTTATCAAAACATTAAGGTAAAATAAATTTGACTGCTGAATCAAAGTTGAAAAAATATTTGAAGGAACTATTTGCAGTATTGGAATTTTTTGAGCATTTTGGTTTTCTTACCATCGATAAGTTTCTCCATGATGTGTGCACACTTAGCAGATGTGAACTTTATTAATTTACTAAAAGAATGTGTTCGAAGAATTTTTACCGATGTCACAATATCGACATCAAGTTTATGAATATCTTTGGAATGTCCACTAAACGCTGTACCCTCAATGCTCAGAGAGTAAGTGTTCTGACTACTCGTTTGGGTCGATGAATAGAAGCGCTTTGCCCGGTATGACTTTCGTAGGGAGCTCATTCCAAATGTCTACTGTTTTGATTACTCATGGCTGCTATTATAGGAAAAAAAATCAAACGACTCCGTTGCACTGGCGCTGTTCCGTTGGCAGTGCAGAGGTACAAGAAGCGAATTTAACACAGCCTGGGTATAAATTTAGTTATCATCACTTGACGGGATGAAAGTAAGAAAGAAATAGTGAAATCGTTAATTTAAATTCTATCTTTCTAAGAGATAGGTTCTTACATTTTGGCACAAGTTTAATAAGCACAAATGGATGTAAATGTTACGAGCACAGTACCAGATTGCCATAGCAATAAATTAATATCATAAAAAGTGAATAGGATCACAAGATAGGTGCCATGACGTTATCTATCGTCAACTGCGTGACATTCATCAGAAAAATCCGTTAATCAATGTGAATGGCGCGTTGAGTGAAATATATTACAAGGCGATCTCGAGAGGCTAATTGCTTTGTTCACCCGATGCACTTTCGTGTACTGTTTATTGAAATTCCGTTCTATTGGTTATAAACATTTATACTCGCAATTGTTAGGGAAATGTATAACTGATTGTGTAACACATTTCCAGGAACATTTTGGAGTGTTTCATTGCAACCTCTTCTCAAGTGGGCCTTACTTACAGCGCTTTAGAATGCATTTGCTATCATCGGTGTACCCAATATTTCAGTCTACTATTATCCGGCATTCAAAATTTAGTCTTGAAGACACCGTACATACTGCATTTTTGCATTTAATGTGTTCGAGTACCTCGTTTTTCAACTAATTCTGGATTTTTTGAATCCATTTCATTTTATTGGGAAACTTCGGGTTGTTTTCTCCGCTTCTGGTGTGCAAATGAAGAATTCAATAGCTTATTTGCAAGATGCGGCGTAGCATATGATAAGACGCAAATTTGAAATTTGCGGCATCAATAAACTTTTACAAGGGTCGCACTTTCAATAATGACGAATAGAAAATGAAAAATTCATTAAAGAATAGATTTATTATAAGTAATGAATAAATTATTTATGAATGAAATAAATATTGAATTAATATCAAATTAATTTAAGGGGAAAGGTAATGAAATGTGTGCCTGTAGACAAAATAATAATTAAATTCTTCTTTAACTCATATCATATAACAATGACCAGATAATCTCCCATGTGATTTGGGATAAGTCAGCGTGTTGATGGCGTGATGAACTTTGTTATGGAGAGAGTAGTTCCAAGTACTTTTGGGGAAATAATGCACATGCCATCCATAATTTCCCTCAATTTTTACGGGAACTCTTTCTTATGAAGACTCTTACGGTCACGATGTGACTTCTTCACAGGTAAGACTTGGCTAGGAAGATGGCTTTCGCGTACATGACCTTAGAATTTAGAGTTCACACGCATCATAGCAGGTCCCGGCCGGAGACAGAACTGGAGAGTGGCTCGCTCACGCCCTGTCTTGCTGTAATCCATCTTCGTTATCGCTGATTTAGCGACGACGCGGGGGCACCGACCCCGTCCGTATATGCAATCCGCGCCTCTGCTACTGGCCGCTGTTTCATCATTTAAACAGGTGCTTGTTAAGTATGTACATTTGCTTATGTGCATTGACTGTACAGCTCTTATGTTCACAGCATGAGGTGAACTAAATTTGCTTCTGTCGTTGTTATGAGACGGCTATTTAGATAGTCAAGATCGCCAAAATGATTGGTTTCCTTCGGTCCTAGCAATGAATATTATCTATTCCTACTACTCAAAGCTGTGAGTATCTCTAGTAGAGGCCACTTATTAAAACGTTTTTGTGAAAACGCAACGACCTCTTTAAAAATGTAATTTCCTTACAATGCTCGAATCAATTCAGCAGAAAATGGGATTGAATGGCACAACATGCATGTCATATTCTGGGCTAGTAACAAGATGCACCAATGCAGGTCTCTGAGTTCCGAATTTGTGGGAATTGCGCGATGCAACACTTGATGTAGAGTTTGTAACATCTACAACACTGTCAGCCGAATCAGACTCCCTCGTACTCAAGGCCGAGCAATGTGCACCATCTTCATGTCATGACTGCAAATGAAAGCACCTTCTATTTCTGTCCCCTATTTGCCCTCACTCCATTTACACGCTGTCATTCTACGAGGTTAGCTCACCTATTTTCTGTTAGGTGTGTATTCCCCCACCTTTTGTCGTTTTCTTAATGAATAGTGAAGCTCTGAAGTCTCGTCAGTGTCAGATATGCTACGCTGCAAAAAAATACATCGTGCACTTTCCTTTTTTTTTCCTTTTTCGTTAGCGCGCATGAGAATGAGACTGATATCGTTAGGATCAATGATGCATGACAAAGAAGAGCCTTCATTCCGCCGCAATAGAAGCGACTCTGCGCACTATGCCTCTCAATGGAAGCTAAGTGAATTGATGGTTCTTGCCGATACCCTCCAATGTTCAGGAAGGGAATCCACATGCACTTATTAATAATTTGAGGCACAAAAGATAAGCGCAGAAAGTGTTTTGCGTTAATGGGCTTTGCAGAATAAGGTTCATGTCTTGCTGTACTTGCAAATTCAAATTTACACAGACATTTATTATCTCTGGTTAGGTGAAAAATGTTTCGCTTATTTTTTGATTATTTAAAGACTACCAGAGATGACTGATCACCATTTCACGTAAATTACCCAGAAAAAAAACGCCCCAGAATGAAGTTCGTTTAATTAAAAACTTCATTCATCCTCTTTCATAGCTATTTTTGAATACCACTAGACTTTGTTACAATTCTCCGACAGTGTCGAAGGTAAGTGGAAACGCACGCTCTCTGGCCGATCAAGTAGCCCGACCACGGGAACAAGTGGTGCATTTTGACTCGGGAGACCCTACGCGGCCTCGAGATGGATTGGGAGGGACTGCTCGGGGAGTTCCTTGTGCTCATATGAATTACAGTCTCTGCCCAGCCGTGTCACTTACAGACACGGCCTCACCATTTGCGAGAAATAGATATGTAGACGACTAAACAATTATGAGGGAGTTAGCATTTTATTAAATAATGGATCTCTGAAATGAACTTTAGCCAGTTTCACATTAGTTTTTGCTCCCTTCCTGACTTTGATGGGAGAGGTTCAGTTCTATGCGTATGAACGTTTTCTTGAAGTGTATTACCTTTAAGAGCACCTTATAATCGAATCAAGTTCTCAAATGTGTCCACTGTCCGTTTGAATAAATATCACTCAACTGTCAACAGTACTTCTGCAGAGTTGTGGTGACGTAGATATGTCAATCTAATCATTTATCATTAGAATCTTAGCACAAAATGCTTGTAAAATCAATGCAACCATTGATGCATCAGAAAAGATTCATGTAACCATGGATGAGTTATAGAACGACAGAGTAAATTTAGGTAAATTCTTATTCTGTGTATTGGCTTTTAATAAATAAACTTATATTTTAACAAGAATGGCTTCTAAAGCCCTTCATGGGGCAGAAAATAATGAGAATGTTACCTCTGTGAATACATAAAATAATCTAATAACTTCTAACCATCGATTGCATAGAATTTCAGCGAATGTTGCTCCCTTAATCATTCTTGCTTTCGTGTACTCAAATCGGAGAAATCCAGGGACGATATCGAAAATTTTATGGCTCGTAACGTTCGCAAATCTAATATTTCCGTGGGACGAGGCAAAAGCTTATCGCTTTTTTGCACTGGCGGCACGGTGATCGGGAAGTCGGGCGCAAGTTAACAGAAGTGCAAGAAAATTGAGTTTCCGTTAAATAATCTGGAACACACGCACATCAATGAAATATGCTTTTAAGAAAATTTTGATTACTGTTAGAGTTGTTCAAATTTATACTTTTCTGCTTCGACGCATAGGTCATGTACTTCAATTTTGGGTGCTAATTTTTTCAGAACGTTCATCTCATGTGTTTGATGTGCGAGTCTTCTGAGGCTATTACGAGTTCATTTGCGATGTGCTGTTTTGCGATTACTCAATAACTTGATTGAGTTCTATAATCGAACTTAAAATATGCGCGTAAATTCGAAGAGGATATCTGCTGTTCAACACACATATATACCTACCTTTCCTCAGAAGAAAGAGGTGTATCTCATGCTTACCACCGGATTGATGATGCGCCTCTGATGAGATTATTGACCGAATTAGTATTTTAATTAGCAGAAGATTCATCGTTGAATCCTTTGCGAAATAATTTTTTTAGCACTAGGAATAGTTTCATGATGCAAGTGTAGTTTAAAGGACAGCAAAGGAAAGCAGATTAATTTTGATTTACGCACAAAATTTGTCTCTTTCATAGCATTTTTAAATGCAGTTTGCAGTTCTTATACTAGCACAACGATATCTTATGTATATGCTCATTTTTTAAACTGGTACTCAAATTTTGCTAAATTTTTATGAGTATCATTAAAAACGTATAAAAAAGAGTCTGTGTACACAGCTTGGTTCTGGATAAATGACTTAAAATAACAAGTAAAATAAAACAAGTACAGAAATCGAGAATAAGAAACTATCCGAATAATACTCGTAGAGCGAATCTTCTTCAGGTATTAATTTAAGTCATGATTTTTCATATTGATTGCTTTCTTTTCTTTACAATCTCATCCATAATAAACTCCCAGTAAAATATTGGGATAAGTACCGGTGTAATCATTTCGTGGTACAAATTTATCATCATTTTCATTGACAAATTTTAATTGAGGGCATTCAATACGATAATTTTCATTAAACTCGACGCAGAGAATTGAAGAATTCTCCAAACCGAGACATAATTACAGCACAATTTGAAAATGTTTTGTTGACGCTAAATCTACGATTAAGTCGGTCATGAAAAATGTAACCAAAAGACGAGACAGAGAGTTTACATGGGCTAATGTTGAATTAGAAATTATCCTTACGAACTGCCCAAAAGCGACAATAATTTAATTCCTGAATTTTTCTGGATCAACAAAGACTTTGGATACGCTGGATATCCGAGTAAGGACTCGCTCAATACAACATCGCAGAAACTGAAATGGACTGACTGGAAACCGACGTACGCCTTTACGCAAGCAGGCCTGGTGATATTCCCGAGCTTCTGAATTTTGGCTGAACTTTCTTCGGCAAAATATTGCTCTTAGGAACGAGTCCTCAGGAGTGAGGAAAAATGAATTTTTTTTTTGACCAAATGACAAAGCAAATATATTTGACGCGAGGAAAGTTAGGCTTTCCTCTCAACGAACATTACACTAACGGTTGCGCATTGAATTCGGTTCCATGATGTTTCAGGTTTGTACTAACTCAAAAGAAAGCGAGTAGTGTCAACAAAATGAATAACAAAACTCTAAGATTACATCGCGCAGGGGATCAACGCCTCAAACTTCATGAGCAAATATTGCACTAGACCGACAACATGCTTTTGAACATAGTACGTAGTAACCGTGAACATATTTGTACATCTAAATCAGAGGCTGTATAGTTCAGGAATACAAAATTACATCTTAATGAGTTTTAACTTGAATGTTATTGGAAACCTACAGTGAGAATTGAAAGTTCAAATCAATCTTCACGCTCTGAAAAATCGTTAGGTTTTGACTCGTGTGACCAGGAAAGAAAGAAAGAAGGCAATCCTAATACGAACTACAGTCTGCTATTACAAACTGTTTCCTGTAGAATTAATTTTCTCGTTGAAACTTTGCATAACTTCTTCGCTATGTTCTTAAATTCAGTCTGTGTTACTGAGAATGTATTTTTTGTTTCACTTTAAGTGTTTTGTAACGCGAAAAATGCTCGGAATCAAATGGGCTCATATTCTGAACAAAGGGAATTTTTGAGGAATTTCGCTTCGGGGGTACAATTAATTTCGTCGTTATCTGTAGCTGCCATCAAAGGAGGGATGTTAATTTCCTTACTGATACTTGAGAATCATTTTTTGACATTTTGATCGCTTCCCATGATACGAAGAACAATTTGAGCGGCTGTTATACGATTGCACAAAAAAAAACAAAGAGATGAACTTAAGAAGCTTGAAAAAACATCTCGTTTGACGGTAAACCTAGTCACAAGCTCCCGGTTGTGAAATTTTATCAGCCTGGTATCAAACATGAGTTGCGGTGTGGGCGTGAACCGACCAGAATCTGCATCAACGCTTGTACACGTGCAGTCATGCTGATGCGTCTCTTTGAGAACGCGTTGTGCGCATAGAGAGTTGGCACAAAGGGCCCTAACATACAGGCGATCCTCGAGTTGTACGTCATCTAGTGCAAACTTCAAATAATATGGAAAAAATCAGTCCTGTTATTTAAGGAATTCAGTGCTAGAACTGAACTAGGACTAACTTATGTCGTGCTAGTTGAGCTTCGGAAAAGTTGGTGACGCAAATAACTCTAGGATCGGCTGTAATGAACTGCCGGCTCTTTTGCATGCACGAGAGCCTTGGCTTGGTTCTCGTGCTAAAGCCCTTCAGACTCTGCGGTAAGCCTTTGCTTCAGGCTTACCGCAGCGCCAATTTAATTTATATTCTTTTCCTCCGCAGCGACGCACTTCAAGAAGCAAGTCTAGACCTTATGCAGCATCTGTCAGGACTGCATTAAAGGTTGCTGACTCAATTACGTTCTGTATTCCCGTCGTTCACTAGTGCGCTTGTCGTAATCTTTGCATGCATACGACTTATTCAGAGTCGCTTTCAGCCGTGGAGATATCCTTGCAGTCTTTCTGATAATTCATCCTTGTATCCAACGAGCAATTCATCATTTATTCAGAATTAAATGGAACTCACGCAACACAGCTGTATTATACCCTCGCATTGCGCGCTCATCATCACCTGCGTATTTTTTCTTCGAAACAATAGCCCAAAATATTTCTCTCTGTATGCTTTCTTGAGCTGTCTGAGATTCTAAGGCGATCATTTCATTTATACATTTCACTCATTCTAACTTTTTCTTTCAAGTTACTTTCTTCCTTTTTTCAAATATTAATACTTTCGTATCATGCTTAATGCTCTTACACAGTTCATCACGCTTACGATCTGTGACCCAGTTGGCTTCATTCAATATTTTACCTCTTTTTTTCTGCCTTTGTCATGAAATTCGTCACCAACTGTCGGTAGCACTTCAAACGCTTTTCATTCTTAATACATCTGCTCTCAATTCATTGCTTTTTAACAGTTACAGGCATCACACACACTTCCTCTCAGCTCCACTCCTCCACAGTTCCGTTGTCAAATCTTCTCAGCCTACTTCAGTATCCCCGCTTCTATTACAGATGCTTCATCCAGAACACTTAAATGTCAAAAAGCGTTTCGACCAGGAAACCTATGAGTCCATTAAAATGAGTTTTATCTTGGAAAGTATATCTTTACTCAATGCTTTTATGAATTTACAAGTTTAAGCTGCGGTAATTTTTCTGTGCATTCATGAAAAGATTAAAACTAAGTAGATATATTCTTATTGAAAATATCCAAATGGCAATATGTACAACTAGCACGTCTCAAAATTTGATCTACGAAGTATTGGTGGGAACTAAAATAGCTGTAGGTGAGAAGAGCGGTATCATATCTACAGACAAGGATCGGAAACACTCCCCAGAAGCAACGGAGGAGGTGAAGCATGCGGTGGCAGAGAGATAAGGCTGAACAGGCCAGACCGCCGTGCTAATGTTACCCGTTATTGCCTTCTCAAGTTCAGCACGCCAAGTTTCTATAGCCTCTGCAGCCGAGCAAAAATCTCGACAGCAGCGTCTCAATTGTTCTTCTGAGGGCTTTTGTGCGCGACTACAGCTCTCGTTTGCAAGCATCTGAAGAAATCTTGCTAATTCACTCGTTCAGCCCGCTGAAGTGGTGGAGTGTATGCCTGCACTGCGCATGCTACCGTAGTTTTAACAAAAAATTCGAAATGTTTTGTGTTTCTTTGAAGGTATGACAAAATATTATTGAGAACAACCGATTTTCAAGTTCAAAATGTTCTTCTGCATTGGAATACCCATCTAAGTTCACCTACCTTTAAAGTTTAATAGTTTACTCACAAGCAGACGCTCTTTTCAGAATGAGACGATGAAACCAGCGCAAGACTCATCGTGAGGTCAGCGAATGTCAGATGGAGACCATAAAGAAGCCTTCGATTGATGCCTTGAGTGTCTGCACTGCGTTGTAGCGTGAAATTGGCCTGTCCAGCTCTGCTGAGATAGCCGTCAAGACGCAGGCGCCTGGAGAGGCAAGACGAATTAGTCCTCCAGCGTCTGATGGCTCCTCTGCTTAAGTTACACCTGCAGGCTATTCATGAGCCTGCATTGTCCGGGCAGTGGCGCCCAGTGCTTGTGTTGCACGAAACGTGCCTGCATTGTCCGGGCTGTGGCGCCCAGTGCTTGCGTTGCACGAGACGTGCCTGCATTGTGTGGGCTGTGGCGCCCAGTGCTTGCGTTGCACGAGACGTGCCTACATTGTGTGGGCTGTGGCGCCCAGTGCTTGCGTTGCACGAGACGTGCCTGCATTGTGTGGGCAGTGGCGCCCAGTGCTTGCGTTGCACGAGACGTGCCTACATTGTGTGGGCTGTGGCGCCCAGTGCTTGCGTTGCACGAGACGTACCTGCATTGTGTGGGCTGTTGCGCCCAGTGCTTGCGTTGCACGAGACGTGCCTACATTGTGTGGGCTATGGCGCCCTGTGCTTGCGTTGCACGAGACGTGCCTGCATTGTCCGGGCTATGGCGCCCAGTGCTTGCGTTGCACGAGACGTGCCTGCATTGTGTGGGCTGTGGCGCCCTGTGCTTGCGTTGCACGAGACGTGACTGCATTGTGTGGGCTGTCGCGCCCTGTGCTTGCGTTGCACGAGACGTGCCTGCATTGTGTGGGCTGTCGCGCCCTGTGCTTGCGTTGCACGAGACGTGCCTGCATTGTGTGGGCTGTCGCGCCCTGTGCTTGCGTTGCACGAGACGTGCCTGCATTGTGTGGGCTGTGGCGCCCTGTGCTTGCGTTGCACGAGACGTGCCTGCATTGTGTGTGCTGTGGCGCCCTGTGCTTGCGTTGCACGAGACGTGCCTGCATTGTGTGGGCTGTGGCGCCCTGTGCTTGCGTTGCACGAGACGTGATGCTTCTTGCGTGGATGTTTCATCAAGAGCACGTAAATAGTCATGGCGCATTGAAAAATTTTTGTAAATATTCTCACTGGATTAGACAGCACGTCAGAAATTGCCTTTCTTGTAATTTCGTGATATTTAGCGCTATGTATCGATGGAACGACTGATTCACGTCGAAGAAGTACAGTTCATGTATCCTCGCACAGGTAAAAAGATTTATTGCTTATATCTTGCAAGTGCGCCGTATTCATAACAAAAAATTCAATGGCGGAGTGAAGTGGCGTCGTTACACGTGCAATTATTCCTCTCATCTCAAAAAAGGAATACTCGCTCAAGATGCGGAGAAATGTCAAAGTATGTTTCCTTTATTTTATTATTTTGTGCAAGTATGGAAAAACATGTGTTCGATTAACCGGTGTCTTGGGACACCACGATGGCCATTCCAAGGTATACACCAGTCCCAAGAAGAACAGAATCCAACACACACATGGCTGGCCTCAATATTAACTGAGTATTCCAAATTGGAGAGGTTGGCTCACAAGCTGCCTCTTGCAGCAAGTATTAGCGATGACAGCTTGTTAGCAGGGAGGAGGTGTGATGTGCGCAGCAGTACTACAACAACACGGCACTTCATCACAGCGCTATCGCCCCTGCAAACACTGCCGGACGCTGGGACTGTATAGCTCCCTCACTGATAGCTGTGTCCGTAGCCCGCTGTAGAGTGCACGGGGCACTGCTCCAACTCTGTAGCGTTGTTATCCCTTGTGTTTATATAAGTTTAATGTATGCACACTGAAAATATAGCGACACATTGGGAGAAAATGAATTGAATAAATAGACAGGCTTGTTATGCTGCTCTACTTGATGAAAATTAAAGTGTGTGCAATTTTATTCGAGTCGACCATCACGAAGTTAACCTTTCTGTCAAATTTGTGACTATTTAGCGCTTGTATTGGTAGCACAAAACTAGCGAGTTTAGCTCAAAGTTCACAGGCATAGAATGCAGTAGGTTTACTCGGGACAGAGTAGGTGAACTCAAAATATAATAACTCAAAATAATAATAATTATAATCTAGCGCCACGAAAGTAAGACTTGTCAACACATCACGAACCGAATTCAGCAGAGAATAAATCCTGGGCAAGCATACATAGCGAGCACAGTCTGGTACACAAGTGTCTTGTGAACGAGTGTACACACTAACAAATATAACAAGTAAACTGTGCACATCTCATCTTTTTGTCACAGCACAGAATTTGAAACCAATGTACAGGAGGTCGAACGTTAAGTTAATTAGGAAACTTCATTCGTTGAGAGAAATTCGAGGTCACGTGTTGCTTGCGATATTGTGATGTTATTATGTGGCGGCGTACGCTGCGACATCTTCTAAACGCGACCCAGAGTGACTTACCTAAATTCCAAAATAAGAAAAACAACATTTCACTGTGCCTTTGTTAAAAATTGATGTTACAATATTCTGCATTTGTAAAGTCTCTGGTATATTATTGGATTCGCTTGAGATGAGCAACATAACTATTCGTATCCTCAATGGGGGATTTTCACGCACCACGAGTCTGATAGACCTAGGGCCAAATTTTTGCGTCGCTTGCTTAGATGGCACAGTTGGCTGCGCAAGTTCTTCTCAGTCATCTCGGCTATGCTCCGTTCTTCATCACGTAACCAAACCGATCTAGAAGTACGTACTCTGTCAGCTGTGCCTCGACTACGCGAATTATCAAAAAACCCTGCCCTGCACCGCACGCTGCAGCGGCCACTCCTGCACACTGCACGCGCGCCCGTCTCATTTGCTCTGACCTGCCCACTAACTGCACGGCAAGCCGTGCTCTTGGGACGCTTATTTATCCAGTGAGTGAGGGCGGGGTGTGATTTATTTGCTCGAAGTTAGAGGCGGCAGAAGTTGCTTTCCCAAGCGGGGTACTCAGTCAAGACTGTGATCGAGTGAGATGTTATTTCCTGGCTCTGCCGAAATGAGCAAGACTATTTTTGCTTCATTGATTGAACGGCATCGCTCTCAAGATGTCTCTCGTAATTTGTTAGTTGTATGCAACATGAATGTTGAGCTCCTATTGGATCCAGATAGGTGTCACTTGTGGCGTTAGTACACGCAACACGAACACGACACCAGAGATGGCAGTTAGCTGGTCAAATGCGGCACGGCTGAGCAGACCGGCGTGAAATGTGCGCGTGATCGACAGCACGCATGAGACAGGACCCAGACGCACGCGTTGTACATAGCCGTTTTAGGCAGCCATCGTGTGCTGCTGCCGAGCTCGAGGCGGTGCTGCGCGCGCTGCACCTGTCGCGCTGAGTTATACTACTTGCTCAAGGGCTTCTCTAATTCCTTTTATTGCTGAACTGAACTCAAGAGCTCATCACAACTCAACACAATGTAGTGAAGAAGTTTCACGTCAGGATTAAAAGCCGCATATATAAGAGTAGCGAGAAATTTACCTGAGATAGCATCGTTTCTGTAGTGAGATTCAGTAAACGACTCCACTCGTATTAGTTTTGGGCAGTTTTTCATTCCAAAATTCGTTCCCTTCACTTCAACCTTACGCGAGGAAAATGTAGAATTAACTTGAATGCCGATTTTCTGGGTTCATGAGTTTCAGAGTTACATACTTTGTTGTGAAATAATTCTCAAAGTTAAGGTACAAAAAACAAGCTAATTAATTGATTAGAGGAAATTGTTTTTTTAACACGTTAAACCTAATCAATTTTTAAACTTATGAATTTTCTTCAATAGCATGGGCAGCGTGGCCGAGTGGTCTAAGGCGCTGGATTTAGGCTCCAGTCTCTCCGGAGGCGTGGGTTCGAATCCCACCGCTGTCAGTGTTTTATGAGGTGCTCAAGGTGTGGGAATTAGCCTCTGGGTTCACTTACTTTACGCATGTGTGCGCGAACTTAGTGCTGAGAACACCTGCATCTGGGTAGGCTGTCTTGGTGGTTGAGTAGATCAAAAGATGCTCGATCTCTGCTATACTAACTCACGCAAACCGTGATATGCTTAAAATCATGAGACTTTTACGCTTGCCGTTGAATGTGCAGCGAGAGATGAGGTATTAGTTTAGTGAGAACTCTAACGTCGACGCTCGTGCTGCGCCTTGCTGACTATGTCATACTTTGGGCAGGAACTGGGCAGAACAGTAAAAACGAGCGGGGCAACGGGAAAAATAAAATGTAGATTGAGTTGGATGTTATCAGATTGCCGAGTACGGTTTACAAGAGCAGCAAATAAGATCGATCCAAATATCAAACGACATCAAAATTAATAATTAATTATTCACATCTGAGAAACTCAGCTTCGAGCGATATTTTTACTTATGTCGGACGGGCCTCATGAAACTAATCGTGCCATACTTTTCCATAAAAAAACAACTTTTTAAAATTAGATCCTGAGTAGACCGCCTGCCGCTCTTTCCGACAAACAATGCCTTCTCATATTTGCGGCTTGAAGTAACCCTCAGACTGTGTTGTTGGCATCTCCGTCGCCTGTCGCCAGTGTTTCTTCTCGTCAAGTTTGCTGGGAGGGCAATTCATTTTGTGAGCACAAATTATTGTTTCTGCTGAGCAAACGAAGAAGTTCCAGGAGTTGACTCTCCCAACGCGACCTGGCCGCCATTTCTTGATTGCCTTTCATCGCTCTAAGCCTGAAAAAATGCTCTCTGCCAATGACACTCTTTAGATTTTTCCGAAATAGAAGAAGCATTCACTTTCTGACCTTGGTTGAAGGTAAACTCTCTGTGGGACCTGGAGTTTGGTTGGTATGATGGACGGATTGTTCTCTGTGAGAACACTTTTCTCTAGAGGCAAATGTGATGAGGTTAGGAGAACTCTATGCTTAGATTGGTATGCGGTCATGCACTACCAAACCCTGAAGTGGATGGATGACCTTCAGTTTCGTGCCTCGTATCGCTGATACAAAACCATCGCAGAACTTCAGACAGGGCGAGAAACTTCTGGGAACATGACAGAATGGGAATATGGAGGGAATGGGAATATGACATATTGAGAATATGAAGGGAATGGGAATATGACAGAGTGGGAATGGGAATATGCCATAAGCATGACGGGGAATGGCAAACTTGTGAGGTATGACAGGACAGAACTTCAGACACACCGTCATGGCAGAGCACCTTGGCTCGGCCACAGCACAAACCACGCCTCGTGACACAACTCCACCAAACAGAACTGCCATCACTGCAGTGCCACAATAAGGCCGCATTTCCTAATAGTCCTAGTGTACACGACTCCTCAAAAACGACGAGATTCGATAGTCTCCTTTAAATAAGTCTCAAGATGTGGATGACAAACAAATTCATCCATTCTAATGGTACCCGCGATAAAAATATTCTTGTACTTGTGCACTGGTGAAACTCGAATCACAGATACGGTCATTGAGCATCCTTTTAAGCGCGACAGAAAGACGGACCAACCACCCAAGACGGACCAACCAATTTAATGACTTCAATGAGATTTCCATTGTAATAATGCAGGAGAAATTACGCACAATAAATATTTGAATTTATTTATTTATTTATTATAAGTTTAAGGAGACGCATGTCGTTTTATTATTTGTTACTGATACGTCGTCGTCGCGGTACAGCTGGCAGCGTATCTCATTTATTTGGCGTGGCGAAACGACGCGCAATTTGAGAAAATTCCATTTCAAAAAGACAAAACTGCTCGTAGTGTAGCCAAGTTGACGAAAGATTTGCTACGACGACGTAAATTTTCAAAAAATCTGGACACAAAATCACTTATTTGAATTCGCGGGGGCTTTCGAAAGTAATATTTACGTTGAGCATGTACAAGTCATATATGAGAATACCTTTGGTATCTAAAAGACAACAATATTATCAATGTGGGCTAAATTGGCAACAAGGCTTCTATAGCAGCCAGTCAAGATATGGATGAATACTGTAGTACACTATTGATAATAACTAAGTGTACTTACGCTTCTGCCTTAATATAAGCTTCTGTTTAGGCGTATGAGACAAATATGCTATCTAGCTAGCAGAAAATGAAGTTTGGTATTTTGGTGAGTGTTGATATTCTTTAACAGATATCTCGCTTTTAATGGTAATATCATAGTTGGATTTTTTCTTCACATTTTCATTGTGGAGGGTATTATTTAAAAAATGGATTTTCTTTTACTTTTTTCTGCTTGATTATCTGGATCACAGATTGCTTTTGGTTTCTCTTTCATGGTTTTCAAGGAAAATAGCGATTTGTGGCTTTGATAGTTGAAAAATAGAATTACCTATCGTAAAGTATTTCACAAACCCTCGAACATTAACCAAAATATATTCTTGCAACATTTTTAATAGCCACATTTTCAGGAAATCTCAAAATCGGAGCTATAATCCAGACAAGCGTTGTTAGAATCTCGTGAGCATACCGGTACCTAAATACATTACACGACGATTAGACGTATCAATTTGCGTGGAACTAATCTCTGCCGTGCGTTGCGATATCCTGAGTACCTCTCTCAAGAAGCATTATTAGGCCGGACAAAACAGCTGACGAAGACAGACACGCTGAACTACTAGCACGTTCAAGTAAATGAATCTGAGCGACCAAATAATGCCGTGTTCGTTTTTATGAAGAAAATTGTATACGTTTGTTCCTGATCTGATCAGTTTGGTCTTTAATTTACGGGCTATCTTCATATAAATTAAAATTGTTCCCGAACTGTGTGATGAAGGGTGTCTTATGTTAATGAGAAGAAAATAGTTCTTGATCAATAATTTTTAGTGCTATTTGAGGATGTGAATTGCGATAAATTCTGTTGATTTCATCAAATATTCGAAATATCTGTACCTTGATCAAGTCATTTATTTCAGCTCTGCAAAGAAAGATTATTCTCTGCAGTTATTACCAGATGAGGATGTTAGTGAACTCAACTACTATGTTCATTACTATAACTGTACCGTAAAGTTATGAAATACAGATTTCTGAATTATGATGTGATGTTACCAGTACCTGAGCCGCAATAAGTCAGTGCCGATAGAAGAGTGTGGTCTGTCTCAGCATACGCTCGCATGCGACGACCGTGTCGAGACGGAGCAGCAGCCACAGAAGCCCTCAGAGACTGCAGCCCAGACTTTGCTTTTCTTGGCTACCTGAGCCTCGATATCCTTGAGCAGCCTCCATGATTCAGCCTCTTGGGCTGAAAACATTTCGAAAACACTGCAATTAGGACGTTATGGGAATTTTGGCATCCTGTCGTTGCTTTCGTGCGTAAAATTATTCGTAATGAGGCACTCTCAGCTCGAGAAAATTAGGCGAGCGATTAATATTTGTCGCATCAGTTGATTAGCGCAGTAAGGCTCGTAGTAACGTTCGCGTGAAAGTAGGTCAAAACAGCATTATGGATGGGGGTTAAAGTCTGCCGAGTGTCTGGGCAAAATTGCTCCATTTCAGCCAAGATTTTGCACGAAAGGCAGGTACTGCGGTCACGTGGACATTTTTGCGCCGCCGCTGCCCAGCGCTAGCACTGCCAGCTACGTGAATGCAGGACTCATTGATGGCGGCCTGCTCGGAGAAAGGCGGCGATTTTTCATTGAGCATGAATAATCTAAAGCAACTGAATATAGAGGAAAACTGTGTAGTAATACACGCTGCAAAGCTTGGAATGACAGCTCATGTGTCTGAATCCAATATTTTGGAAGGAAATATTATACTCTTAGCCAAACTTCCTTTTTATGTCTAGCCTAAAATCCAAATATCCTTCTTTGTAGCTATAAGTGTTTTATTTGAAGCGTGTTTTCGTGCATCTCTTGAACACTTTGTTATTTTCAAATGATGTATAGCTTGTTTACTGTGTTCCCCTCACTTGAATAATTAATCTATGAACTTGAACTCGTTCTGGTTTTTTCTAGGTGCATTTATGCAAGCAGCCTGTTTCAGGTGTGAATTACGGGACAAAAGAGCAAAAATTTGAGTCTCGTGAAACTCTGAGGATAAAATTTAAAAAATGTGCAAATCGTGCAGCGTAGTAGAAGGGACCCGATTGTAAGAATTCTAAGCTCTTATCGTTGAATTTACATACGTTTGTATGGTTACCCATGTGATACTGATGAATACATCCGATAATTCCTCCTCACAATTCATACCATGAATGTGTAGCCAAGCAGGCTCCGTTCGTAGACGTGGTTGCAGAGTTTTAGTCGTCGTATGCTGACTTCTCTCCATTTCGCTGATGCCTCGCGGCAGAGCCGCTGCCAAAGTTGCTCTGCAAGAACTACGTGCTGTCGGACTCGGACGCTAGCTCCGCTCTGTAAAGAGCAGGAAGGGTGGCGCGTCATCGGTATACGCTTTCTATAAACGATCGATATTTTTCTCATACCAGAAAATTTTGTTCGCAGTAGTTTATGAAAAAACAAACGTTCCATGAAAATGCATTCCGGCAAATTTTCTGTGGAAAATTATCGTCTCTTTCGTAGTTCTATACTCGATCGGACTGGTAAAAATTCATCACTCGTTGCAATCTACAATCATATCCCAAAGTCTTTGGATCGACCTTTGTGACCTTATGCTTGATTTGCTGTAGCCATGGCTCTTTCCGCTTGCGTTCGTTTGCCAGTTTCGGGACTTGCTTCTTAAAAATAAACCTGCGTTTTTGTATCGAGGAAGCTTTTATGGAAGAAAGATCAGGCCAAAAAACTTGCATTGAACGCATTCTTCATAATCTTAGAGAGCAATTATGTGTTATGAACTCCGATATGTAAGGCGATTTTATGTGAAAGTTTCGAATGATAGCTCATTTATTATTCAATGCAAAAAAATAACATGATGCAACTTGTTGCTAATAAGCTCTCTATGCCCGCAGATTTCCGTGCAACCATCATAAAATAAGGAAACTGCCCGTAATCATCAATGTTGATGGAATTTGAGGGCGAAAAAATAGTGTGCTGTCGATAAATTTCCTCGGCTTCCCCCAGCAATATGAGAGCTACAACAGCTTTCGTCCGCTCGGACAATTCTCCCTCTTTGCACGCATGCATTTCGCTCAGAGACTTTATTATGTAAATATGAAGCGCTATTCCCCAAACAAGATTTATTTTAGGGAGCCCAGAAGTCTCGAGACGTGAGGGCGAAAGCGAGCTATTGCGCCGTGCATAAAGCCTACGCACAAAGAACAGCAGTCTTCGCTTCGCCATGTTAATCTTCGCGCTTCATGCATCTCAACCATGATTGCTATTTAGCGTAATTAAAATTCCATATTAATGGCATCAGTCACGAAGATAATTGCTCAGTTACTTTCAGTTCTGAATGTGAATAAGTTACGCCGTTAGTTATTTGTTTACCCTTAGCAATCATTATGTGTGCTTATCGCAAATTTCACATCCATTTGCAGGTATTCTTTGTTGTCGTATTCAAACAAGCCATGGAAGAACTTTCTTGAGTGGTTTACCTCTCCGCTGGAGTCTTGTTTATTAATTACAAGCGCTGCTCGTAGCACGCGCAGCGACGCATTTACTAGATAAAATTTACTGGAATGGCTTCTCTTCCTTTTCTGAGAACACTTTACTTCTGCCTCGAATCGTAAAACGCTTGAAATATGCAGCTGAGGGCCATAACGTGTGACGTTTTCTTGCAGAGGTTCGTGCCACTATTTTTTAATATATTTATCTTGCTCGGGGTCATAATAAATGGGCGAGGGAAGAATAGCCGTGCACACAATGATGTAAAAAAATCAGACTTGAGAAATAAATGAAATTTACCTTTTTAGGAATCCCGCCGCATCTTTTTCAAATGAAGCTAAATTAATTGAAATGTTCTAAATTTATTTGAAACTTGTTTGTTCCAAGTAAGTGCGGAAATTATTTATAAGTAATTTTACAATTTATTTCTCATGTAGTCACTTAAATTCCTGTTGCATGTATTTTCTTTCCAACTTGTTAATCGATACTCCAGAACAGTTTGTTTGCTGAAGAATATCTAGAATGAAATATTTTCGAGCTGTCCAAGAACAGCTGAGATGACGACTACCCTGTGGACGTGCAACTTCTTGTTGCCATGACGGCGGAAGTCGTGCACTCTTTGGAATCTTCTCTGATTCTTTATTTCTTGCTTATTCTCCCTCCAATTTGCGTTGAAGGAAACAGGCCGGCAGTTTTTTTTTTGGATGAAAAGTCAGATCCCGAAACAGCTTGTGTGCTTGGAAGGGGAGAGATTCACTGGGCAGCGTTTCCTCGTTGTCAACTAGACAGCAATACTCGGTGGAGGCCGTGGTGCCCGCCGCACACAACCTACTCTTGCACGAGGGTTGCTTGATCTTCTCGATCAGTTGCTTATTTTTGCGCATTTGCTAATATGTGCGCCACTTTTTATCTTACGCTGTATTAAGTTGTACGAACCAACGTACTGATATTTTGAGCCCTGGTGGTGCCTGATCAATTGTAAATATCCGGTAACATAGATTTAACTCGGAACTTCACACTAAAACCCCAAGCATTTCAATTTAGTTCTTGGATATTTCCTTTCCGGCTCAATAGTATTCAAATGACTTATCTAGGGATTGGAATAATTTCAAATCGTAAATTTGGACCTTGAAACTTGCCCTTCCTTGTTCTGCTCACAGAATGAGTTTTTTTTGTCATTTGGTGCAGCGAGGCGACGTGACTTTGATCCTTTGAGCGTGCGCGAAGCGCCTCGTCGCTGAGCTGGGCTGCGTTTGAAATTGCCTCGTCACAGCAGACTTTCTTGAGCAAAAATTCAAGCTAAATGACTCTTTCGCTCTACTATAGAGGTTGAATCAGGATGCAAGAGCAATGCTTAGTTTAAAATAATTTTGATCATGATTTAGACAAGACCTGTGGGTAAAGGGGGTATCTGTAGAGATTCTAACACCGAGGCCAATCAAAACGAAATGCATATTGTCTAGAAATTTGAAACCTTGAAAGGGTAATCTAAACTATTGCAATGACCTCGTTTAGCTGACTGCCAAGGAGATGCATGTCGACGGCCTGTTTTGTCAGAGACACATTTGAATGTTGGCAGTGGCAAGCACTTAATTGGAGAGCTGTTCTCCCAACATGCGATTGCAGGCAGTACACTTGTGATACTCATACAACTACTACCCAGGCGCTGGCAGCGGTAACCTCAAAACAACTACGTATGTCAGGTAACTTCATGCTCTGGGGAACTGTTCTTCAAACATTTTGATTTGCTTCCGTTTGAGCTCAGAAACGTAAATTTATCTAACAGCTTTCGGGCGTGTAATTAGTGTCTATCATGGTTTGTGTGACGCAACATTTGTGTTGCATAATTCCAACCTTGTGTACAGGATACCAATGAAATTCATTTTTCAAGAAAGCAAAAACCTGTACAAGTGTAATTGAGGGGAAGCTCTGATTTCATTTCAGTCGTTTTTTTAGATTATTACACAGTTTGTGTTATATCATTGGTATGTTTCAAATTTCCTAGTGATGTAAATGATTTCATTAAAAAGCTTCTGTAAAATTGCTTCGCTTAACGAAAGGCACTATGCAGAAAGTGGCCTTGCGAAAAATGTTAAAAATTTAAAAGATTAGTCAAACACTTAAATTGAGACCCAAAACGACCATCATCGCATCCGTCAATACTGTGGCAAGCACGAGGAATTAACGGGACGGAGACCAGTGCTGCGTGAATGGAGAAGTGGACGACCTGAAATGTCTATGAAAAACATCGATCGTGTAAAACGTGTTTTTGAACGTTCTCATACATGTCTTGCAATATTCTTCGTGTGCTGTGAGACAGATGTCGCTACTTAGTGCAAGGTCAGCTCTAGCAAGATAGTGTGCATTCGCAGTGGTGGTTGTGTGGTCGATGCTAGCATCAAATATTTCTAGGCTGGTGGATGGCACAGGCCAATGCCCGCGCCACTCTGTCTCTCATTTCTAAGTCATTCATGAATTCATGACAAATTCATGAATTCATGACAAATTCACGAATTCATTTGCTTCTATAATTTTTTTAATAGTACATAAACAAATGAGCTCACTGCTCAACAAATTGAATTATGATACTTAAACCAGATTATATAAAGAGACTTTCATCCTATTAAGAATAACCAAAATTTTTATTCATTTATTGCAGAAATACGATCCTAACCCAGTACTGACTCGTGCAATTTTCTTCCTTTGTTAAACGAACATCGTAGCGTCTACCTCCAGCTACGAAAGCAGTCGTTGTATGGTCGCCAATGGTCCGGATTTTTCATCAATATGTGAACGCTGACATTCTCGCGATGACAATTATAACAACTCATGCAGACCATGGCGGGGACTAAGACGCTCCTGCACGGACCTGTGTACTGACGTGCAATGTTAGCTACCATGAGCCATGCTGCTCTTGCCCGCCGCTGCAAGACGTGCTACTGGTTGGCACGAGCGTTTGTTTTATATATATAGGTTCTACCCCTGATATCAGATATTGAAGGAAAACGTTGCTCCTAAATTTGTTAATATATTTTGCACCAATAAGCGTAGTTGGTTGGAAAGCCGACGTTCAGGTTCTGTTTTTTGATAAGAGTTTCAAATATCATCCGTTGTTCATTTGGAGAGGCCATGTTTTAGATTACCTGCATTTTATAATAAGCCCGCCGGATAAAAATGACGACGTCATTATCAAATTAGAGCGGAAACTCAATCCCAAAACCTCGTTTCAAATGGAAAGTTTTGATTGTTCATTTTTTGTGCTTCCGTTTTTTCAGTTTTTGTGACAACCTTGAAATTAATTTGTTAATATAATATATCGTGCTTCAAAAACAGTAATTTGAAATCATTATGTAGAGTTCAAGTAATCAGTATACAGGGCGTGACTGGAGACGGCGAGACCAACCAAGAAAGCAACCAATTGTGCATTATTATCTAGGGGAATAATCTGAGCTTAATTATTGTGTTTTGCTTCTAACCAGCTCCTGAACGTGACTGTGGAATAAAAATTACAGAAATAAAATGAAAGAAAGAATAGAATTGAAAAGAACAAATTAAAGATCCAGGTTGCCCACCTCAACGGTCTCTACAGAGCTGAGCGGGTTAGACTTGAGCTAACTGTGGCAAACTAGTGAACTTCGCACGGAAGAGTGAGAGTTTCTTAAAGTGTTTGCTCATTGAATACCGACGTGAAATACTGCACGCAGATCATGGGAGGAAAACTTGGAGCGCAAAGGATAATGGAAGGGGCACAGGGTAACTGCATGTCTACGTTGTAAATTCCTGAATTTGGCAGCACGAAACTAAAGCACAAGAATGTTTGTCACGCTTGGATGAGTCGCTTCGGGGATATGTGGCTTGACTAAACAATTCCTTTGAGCTCCATTGTCATTTTATGTTTTATTGCGCATAAAAAGCGCCTGAGCGGTTCATAAAATGCCTCTCGGTAACTTGTTGACCCATTTTTCCTTGCATTCTTCATTTTCTTTTGAGACACCCACTTCCTTAAAGAGCCTTCCAGTCCTGGCATGAGGTGTGGGAGAGCTTTAAACTTCTCCCGGCGGCGCATTGAAAACAAGTCCTACAGGAAGCGCCAGCAAAGAATGACGGGCAGGTATTCTTCTCGCGGCCACAAATAGTTGTTCCTTGAATGCGATATTTTGTGTTTTAATCATAAACAAAGCCCCGTCCACTATTGAAGGGCTTGTATGTTTCTCTCGTCGGCTTGAAATACCCAAGGTTTTCGGATGCGCGTTTAAAGAATTTTAATTTTCGAGGCAAGTTTTGCGGTAAAAGTACGTGCATGCATTTCAATAGATAACTTTCATGTGGCATAGTACATTACTGAAAGTCTTGGAAGTATTATTTTAAACTGTTGCTTCTTTCACATGTCCAATATTTTGCACAACTCAGTTAAATAAGATGCAGTCTAGGTACCATTTCTGTTTGGGTAATAAACCCATGTTTCCATATTTTTTCTGTATAAATTATGATTCTTAGAACCAAAAGGTGCATGCTGATGTTGGTGCACGTGAATGTGAACAACAACGAGCACGTTAATAGTGCATGATGATCTCATTTGAGGCCTGACCAATTATGCAATATCGGCCGATAGCGTAGGAGCGTTCTTATCATAAGCAGCGGAACGTCGTAATCGAAACCGATAGCTTCACTGATGGAGCGCAGGTGGTCGTCAGGACCAAATCTTTAAAGGTTATTTTGGCCACGGCGTCAAAGATTAGGATCTCCGCTGGTCGGGGAACGTCAAAAGCAAGAGAAAGGCTGGAAGAAGAACCTTGCAACACGTCACAAAAAATTCCCTTGATGCATCTTCGCCTAGACGTGGGGTTTTGATCAGCTTCGTAAAAAAAGATGTCTGAAATTCATTGTCATACGTAAAGGAGCTCCTGGAGGCTTGAGATAAGAGCCTTGATGGCCCTTTGCATGCAGATGCGAGCCTGATAGATTGAAAGTGAGGTAAATTACAGCTATGGACATCAGCACCTTGAATATTCGTACGGCTGGCGTTAAAGACTTCAGCATCTCTCAATTTATGAATTTAGGGAGAATAAACATGTAAGTTAATTGCCATTTGAGCTACACAATATTAGCTTTATACTGCCTAGGTTGGTAGGTATATCATGGCTTTTCTGGGCTTACCTTCTGCGAAAAATTCCCGCAATTGTTATAAAAAATATTTCAATTAGATGTGCTTCGTGATGACGTTCCAACATTGCTAAAAAAGTTCTGTTTTTTTCGAGTGTCAGGTCGAGCGGGAAAATTTCAGAATGAACTTACACCTGGCCGAATAATTAGGAACTTTCGCAGCTATGGCACATTTAGACTGATTTCACATCATGTGAAATCCTTTCAGATCCATTCTGAGTTATAAAATTTAATGAATGGACAGAAATCTGCCCTTTACAGTGGATCCTGAAAAGGATCGCATGTGTCAGGGGAATTAGAGAGCCCCAGTACTGCCTCAAATATATGCAATTAATTCATGAGGTTACTAAGCTCACGCAATGTAGCAAGGGACATTTCACTGTGCTCGTGTGATGCGCCTTGCAGCCCTGGCAACGCGCCTGTTGCCTTCACCATCTACAACGCACCGCGTACCCTACGCCTTCACGTCCACAACCACGAACCTACGCCTTTGTAATCCGTTACATAAACCATGTTTCATGAGCCCTTGTGACGAATGCCCTGACACTCGGTTCAGTGTCATGTGCCTATACCCTTGTATTCGATTCGTACCCTGTGTCATTTGCCTTCGTGGGCCGTGCCCTATGCTCTCGTAGTCCGTGCCATGTGAAATGTGGCCTTGTGCACCTTGCCGTATTCCCTTGTACTCCGTGCCATATGGAATGTGGTCTAGTGCTCCGTGCTCTACGCTCTCATGCCCCGCGCCATATGCAGCGTACTGCGAGGCGTGTACCATGTGGCCGGGCGCAGCGTGTCATGCTCCACGGCTGTTTTTATTGGCGCGAATGGGGCGCATTACGAGCGTCTCCACATCGATCCCGACGGGAGGATCGTTGCGAGAAGCCAAGCGTGCAGGCCTTTATGAGCTCGAGTGACGAGACGCGCCCTCACTCCTCCCTAAATAGAACATAGATGAGCCCTACTAACACCGCTATTAACAACAACACCACTACCTCCAGTTCCGTGTTAAATTTCAGTCGCACTAAAATTATGGGTGCTTTCTTTGGTTGATGGTAAACGTTTATTGTTTTTCAATTTCGGAGTTTAAAAGCACCTGATGCATTTTATGGGACGTATAGGGAATGTTGCAAAGGTTCCTTTCTAATTCTAGTTTCCTCGCATCAATTTGACGATGTATGAACTTGTTCATTGGTTGTATAAGCATCTCATACTAGCCAAAAGACCTGCCTTCGCAAATGAATTGGAAATGAAAGTGTGGATGTTGAGGTCAGGGACCATCAAAACGGCGTGGGAGTAAGTTTGAGTCATACTGTGCGGTACATTTTTTGCAGTAATCGAAGCTTGGACTTGCCAAAACATCTGAACTACTGACTGCTCAAACACGACTCTGAATTAATATTCCTGTTTTCGGTCACCTATTCGACAGATGGAAGGAATGGTTTATGCAATAAAAAATTAATAAATAGAAATTTCAATAAATGAATTGAACTCTCAAACACTCCGTTGTTGAAGTTTTGAACTGTAATTCACTGAGATATAGACTACTACTTGCTCTGGATGATTAATAACGGCCATTTGCCGGCTAATTAATGAACATCAGTCATCCCTTCTCTAACCTGACCAGCGATGACAGAGGCCTCGTGTGTTGAAGGTGATCAAAATGGTGTTTGTAAAGACTGATAAGCTGACTAGTGGCTCAAAATTAACTTCATTTGTTTAAAAATTATTCCCACAAAGTTTAATTAAACTGAAGAACGAATTTCTGTATGAAACGGTGGAGGATTTTCTCAAATTTATCATCGTAAAAATATGTCCTGAAAATATTCAGGAAAGGTGAGAGCATGTTAGCGATTTTTGCATTAATCAAACTCTTAAAGATTTCTGAGTTCATTGATGTGAGTCTCTCACATTATATGTAGAAATAACACCAGGAAGGTATTTTAGAAGGGTAAAATAAGGCGAACGTCGGGGGCCAAATATTGTCGTAAAAGCGTGAAATTAACTGGCCGAAGAATGTCTTTTGTAATGCTTTTCTGAATGTGTTCGGTACGCGTTGTTCCGTCTTGTTAGAACAGCGTCTAATCTATAAAATCTCACACTAGGCACAGGCATACACAACTTTCACAACTTTGCAAGGCTGTGTGCTATGAACATTAAAATTGTATTGAAGCGTTCAATTAATTTTAGGTACGCTTGCACTTCATTCAGTTGTGTTCATCTCTATTTTTGTGCTTTCAAGTCTCTATCTCCAGCTAAATTCTCCGCGAGAAACTTTATAGTGCTTCATATCAATTTATTAGCAAATAATAAAGGTCTTAAATTTGCTGTCGATAATAAAGTTGGAAAGTTTCTAGACAGAACATATTATTCTTTTCCTGTAACCAGTCTCAACGCCTTGCCTCGAGTCACAAAGCAAAAAGTATACTTTGTATTACCAATCATGAAATGTTTATAACCTGAGATGAAGAAGGAGTTTTAATCGTCGATACACACTTATTTCACTGTTGAAGGCTTAGAAATATTTTACAGAGTTTGTTTGTAAATATTTATCATTTTAACATGTAAAACGCACGGATGAATTTCTTAGAAAAAGACGAGTCAGTGTTGACATATGTGATCCCTGCATACTGATCATGTCCTGGCAATAGTATATCACTCCAACAGCTTGCTGTCCTCAGCCAACACTGTGTCTCTCCTGTGCAGAATACGTTGTACAGAACAGAACTGGCCGCCCCCACGCTCTCCTTAATGAGCCCTTCACGGTCATTATACGGCACTGAACCGCATACTTATAGATTCTAATTTTCGACTTGTCCATGACTCACAATAAACAGGACGTCCGTATAGTGCGAACCATTATTTACATTAAATCTTAAACTTCAATTATTTAATGATCAAAATCTAGGGAAACTACGTACGCATACCCCTTACTTTAATTTAAGTTCAAAACGGGTGTTAGATTAGTCTGTCGAAAGTTCAGTGAATTAGCTAGCTGTATTATAACTGTGCTTTACATTTCATTGCCATCAGTGATCTGACAATGTCTGGTAAATATTCTTCCCTTTTGTTCAGCCCATTAAGAGATCGCGAACCTCTAAGAGTTTACCGCTAGGCATTTTTTCTTTCACATTAGTTCTTATAAAATTGGTTTTTAATCAATCGCTTTGTTATACATTAGCAATAAAAAAATTTCTCCTGATTTTATTTGCGAAATTGAAGATCAAAATGTCTTTCCATCGGCAACAACAACCTCTCGAAGATTGATTTCTATCTTGAAAGTTAAAATTTTTGGCTGAAAAACTGATACTTTAGAGTACCTTTAGTTTTATGCTGGATCTAAAATTCTCTGTACCGCTCCCATTTGCATATATCAGAATAAACCTGTTTTGGTTCATCAAGTTAATTGATGATGACTTCGAAATGGTTGTGTTCTGGAAAGCTCCTCGCTTATTTCTTCATTAATGCAGCCAAGCATAGCGGCAGGAAAAAACAAATTTAAGGAACGCACGAAAATGCGCTGAATTTAACATCAAAGGCCAATTACTGCAGATGAGGAGCTCGTAATTCAAGTGTCTCGTTCAAATCCTGTCTCCAGCGCAAACTGTGGTGCGTGGTTAGCTTTTTTGTCACGAAACTTCGGCTTTCATGCATTACCATTTTTATAAAAATATTTAAGGACTTCTATAGGCAGGATTTGTAAGTATTTCCTGCAAAATACAACAATCTGTTTTCTTCGAATGTTGTTGAAATTCTCCCACAACCGATGTTCAGCGCAAGTCCTTAATGGCAGCGATAAATACAGATCGTGTACAGAAATAGCCATAGGAAGCATGCTTCACATTTCCGTTTTTTGAGGGAAATGAAATGCGACACTTTCTATTGCCGACATCCGCTTGATTCTTCAGCTTTCATTGTAATTTCAAACATCAAATCCAGGAAGCATCAAATGTTCACTAGCTGAAGATGCTGATATTATGGCTGACCCTTTAGATGTGCAATTTGTTCATGCAATTTCCCTAAGTTATCGTTTTCGTGTACCCTATCATGCACGGATCAACTTAGATGCTGTATATTTACCACTAGAATTTGTAACGACGTTTGAAATATTCGGCGCTGAGCATTTTGTCTTGTAATCGTGCGTAACTAGCGCACCTGAGTAAAACATGTAATGGAAGTATGTAATCTGCCTCTGAAAAAAATCATTCAGTGTTTTAGGAAATTCTCCTTGAGTGACGGTCGCACAAAAACAAACGGTAAACGTGCCGCAGAAATTGGAGGGTTGCTGCTAGTCGCCAAGTCTCAACGTGTCGTTTAAGTT
>JACJUY010002942.1:0-22431 GCA_014220935.1 Platorchestia sp. MABIK | reverse complement strand
TGTTTGTAGCCATAGTTTAAGCCATCGCCTCCTGTTTGTACCCATAGTTTAAGCCATCGCCTCCTGTTTGTAGCCATAGTTTAAGCCATCGCCTCCTGTTTGTAGCCATAGTTTAAGCCATCGCCTCCTGTTTATAGCCATAGTTTAGGCCATCGCCTCCTGTTTGTAGCCATGGCTCCTATTGGTGGCCAAGATTCCAGCCATGGCTTGTCATGCCTCTTGAGCCAACGTTCAAGAGGCCATGGCGTTTTCAATGATACTCTCTTCTCGGAAGGGTAAGAATGTTCTTTCATGAGGGTACAGAATATAAATAGGTGTGCTCGTCTCACGTCCACAATGGCATTCGAGCAAAAAAATTGGAGAAAATCTAGCTTTTTTACGCTCCCATTTACAGGATAGATTGCCGTCTCGAAGTTGTTTCTTTAACCATCATTTCAACAAACAATGGAAGAGGACCCAGGAAAATAACCTTTGAACACCGATTACTCTGTTGAAATGAGACAATCTATTAAGATTACGGTAGATTAAGTGAGTTAGTTCAAGCCACCCTAACCGTATCAAAGTCGTTCCAAAGAGAGAAAAGAGAAAGGCACCATTTAGTCTGGATTTGAGGAAACGAGAAATCTACTATGCCCAAGGTACATAGAACAGTAAATTAAAAAAGAAGTTTATGAAATAGAATGAAAATCGAAGAAAGTTGTAGGTGCTGAAAAACAGGACAGCAGTGAACCACATAAAGATGGTCCGTAACAAAATAAAAAAAATTATTTCAACGAAAGGAAGGCCTACCTAACCCTTAGCTAGAGCATTTTCCTCTTGCGAGTGCTAATTTCCGAAGATACAATAATTGTATCTTCCTAAGGGTCTACTCATTCAAAGGATGTGAATACACAATATAAAATAAGGTACCATATCAGATTAATTGAGACATGATAAAAAAATAAATAGTTCATATATAATCTGATAACGGAAAAAATTTGCTGACGCAAAAAATCTATGAAACCATCGCCCAAAATGAAAACTACGTTGCAACAAATTCAGAAAAAAGTAAACATTGAAAAATATTCATTAACCCAGCCACGACAAGATATTCCAACAGCAATGAATATTTTCAATGAAATGAAAACTGAAGAATAAACCAAACCAAAACAGCATCAAAGATACCCTATTTGATCAGGATCCTTCGTTTGATAGTTTGAGAGTTTTAGGTTTGACAATCATTTCTTCCAAAAATCAGACTTTGCTGAGCACTGATGAGCCCAAGATTACTAAACTCTGCCATTACACAAGCACTTTACAGGACCACTAATGAGTTCAAGATTGCTAATCTCGTCCGTTACACAAGCACATTGCACGGCTCAGCATGAGAACAGATAAATAATGGTGGCAGCGAGCGCAACATTACATGACCTATCAAATTCAGTTGCGTTTAATATTTAAGGTGACAAGAAAAATAGGAAAGCAACTTTAGTAATATTTTCAACTAAAAATTACATGAGTTGCTGATCCCATCTGAGTATTGGAAATTTAGAACAGACAGCAAAGAGAAAAAAATGACCACTGATAAACACATCACATAGCAGAGCATGGAATTTTACCAGATTCGAAAGGTAGCTCAGATCACCGTCAAGTTAACCCATTTGGGGTACACTAACGAGGGAACAAATATAGATTACGTAAGAAATAGGTAGAAAGATAGATGAGTGCTCAGAACTTGGCAATTTTGAGAAGGAGCCAAAAAACCAAGACTACCCTGACTTGAAGTACAGGTAGACGATCAACGTAAACGCACTATCTCATTTTGCACGGAATCACGGATCAGTTTACTTATCTTTGCAGTCGCGCATCACAAGTACGCATTTAAACAAATAGGAATTCGAAAATTCTAAGGCAATATTATGATGAACTTTCAAGGAACTTTTATTTATGAAGGGAAAATTTACTGCTAGAAAAAGTGTTTCAGAGACAAGTCATTAGAATTTCTTTGATGTGTGTTGTGTGCAATATTATCATGATTTTTGCTTAGATTATCGCAACAGCAGATGTTTCTAGGATGAAAACAAAATTTTGAGAACAGCGTCAAAATACACGTTATCAGATATCTCATAACGCTCTACATAAATAAATAAATAAAACACTTGCCATTTCAATAACACTATGTTCGAGTGAGACAAGAGGATGCTCTAACAGTCTCTAACCAAACCGCTGACATCACGCAGTGTTACAGTGTCCGTCGTTACATTACGTCACAGTGTTAGATTATGCCAGAGTTATTCACTAATTTTTGCAAGAGAGCCACTTCGGTTAAACGCATTGATTGAGAGAGGCGCAGCTACTGCAAGTTAGCGAAAATTATATAAATTGTATTTCAATTAATTAATTTATATATTTTTCGAGAGCCGCGCAATCCAAACCACTGCATTACGCAGTGTCCGTCGAAAGCCAGCGACGGACCCGAACGCCTTTAAACGAAGGCTCATCACTGCTCGAAAATTTCATAGGTTAACGTCGAAAGAAATTCTCTAACTTAATATTGTAATATTGTTCCTGGGTCATTATTAGATTCCATTTCTTAGGAAAATTACCTAAGATGTTACTGGCAACTCATTTGAATATCTACCAATGTTTCCATTGAAAATTAGACATAATGCGTAATTGTTAGACGAGGCTGTTCGCTCGAGACATTCGTTCAAAATAGTCTTGTGTGAGAGCGCTTGCCTCAAAAGGCTGAGACCGGAGCTTTCATTATTAGATTGCAAGACAAACTAGTGTCACCGCCACTCCTCTTGCCCCTTGGGTTCAACGAGAGCAAGTAATAACATCAAAACCTCTTCATCATCAAAATATGGGGTGTCATCTACAAATTCCAAGAGCAGTCCTTAACAAACATGTCCATGACACTTGCTTCCAATTCGTCTACAGTGGAAGTGATGTACTAACGGGTCTTGATGTTCCGTGTCCATCCATATTCGCTAACCGGAAACCTACAAGCGAGTTTAAGTATAATTACTTTTCTGTATTTGCCTCGTCTATCCTATTCAAACCCCTTATTCGCGCTTATCTTTGATCTATTAGGCATTTACTATACATGATGCGGCAGATAATTTCAAACCTATTCACTTTCAGGCAGTAAATTCATAATGTTGTTCAGGTCGTCCTACTTCCCTGTTTGAAAAAGATCGACAAATTGTATCTGATATTATTGAAGGCTGAGAGGGAAAATCTTCGCACTACGCAACCTTGAAACCTTGGATAAATCATATTGCACAATGATCGGGATCAGAACAATTGACAATCCACATATACCACTGACATTGAGTTGAAAATAATTCATTGATTTTCACTGTTGATGTATTTAAACATATATGATTGATTTGTGAAACATTGAAATAAGAAAAAGGGCACGAGGATTAAGACCATATTGTAAAGATATACTCAGCCTCGACGTCATAAAATCTGGTGATGATCATTTCGTAAAGGCAGAAGTATGAAAATGCAACATACGAACGGAGTGAAAAAACGAAACTTACAATATTGAAACAATACCCGATAACATCCCCATGTTGATACAGTATCACTTGAAAGAAGATTCTAGACAGCAAAATCCCAATTTCGCGCAACTTTTTCGAAAACCAAGCTACTTCCAGAGCACTATCATTCTTCAAAACGTCTTCATTAAGTGGAAGAAAAAGTTGAGAATTTGGAGCTCTATCAGTAACTCATCTGGAAATACATTTGAGCAGTTTCACATTGCGGCATGAAATAGCTCTATAATAGAGCTACTGAACACGACTGAAGCACATGCATCATTGTACTTAATCCTACATCTTACTCGTCAGGTCTCATAGTTGGGCAATGTGATAACGACAGGGCCAACGCAAAATTTTACAATTGTGAATTCTATTGTAACCATCTATCCGAATTCATGAAATTTTTCTAGTTTTAAAAACCTTCAAGCAACCTAAACTTAACCCATTCATTGTATGTTATTCACGTTAAACATCGAAATGTGCAATTTATTCCTGCCACGGGAATTTATAGAAATTTATTCCTGCGTACTACTTTTTTTTTCTTTATTTTGAGTTTGTTGGAGCTTCGAAGAGGCTCCATGCATCTCCACGGCTGAGCGTATGTTTCTCCAGTCACAGCCGAGTCTGGTTCAACAGAAAGGAGCGTCCTACTTCAAAAGTCCGCATTCAAGAACCGTATTGCTTCCACCGGTGTTCAGTACCCTATCGTCGACACTAGAATGCGGATCCCGCAACCTATGTTAACCTATACGAATAAAAGCATACAAAATGTTGTCGACGTACTGAGACGTTGGGTCGATTTCCTGGGGTAAACGTAGAATAATTCCCGCAATTAAGTAAAGAATGCACTGATAAGACTCATTAACAGATTAAAATACTCCGATGTTTGTGACGTCAACAGACAGTCACACACACCCGCTGGTCTCACCCCGGCACTCCCGGGCCGTTTTTCAAACTATTTACTTGGTTGTAGCTGCAACACAGGCAATGGAAACGACTTTGCTAGTTTTTACTGACAAAAATTCACCATGTACAAGCTTTTACAAACGACTTTAGAACAGTGAGCTACTCAAAATTTTTTGAAAAAACGCGCCCATGTAGACCCTGTATCTAAGATTTAAGTTGGAAATTCCACTGCTTGAACGCACAACTAGACACTTATATCACATCACTGTCGAGCTAATTAATGAAGTAGATGAACACGCTAAATTCAAAGTAATATAATTTTTAACGTCAAATAAGCTGCAATGTATGTTCATAAGAACTACGTATGATATACATATAAGTGCAAAAATTTCCTAATACTAACTTTAGATACCGCTGAATCAATTCGAAAGGTGGCGGCCAGCATGCGGTAGGTTGTACTAAAAACAAATAAAATGAGAGTACTGAACGAGTTGAGGATAAGATAGTTTAGCTGAAGTAGGCAATACTTCGTCATTTGTAAACAACTCGACACGTAAAAACGAACATAGCGCACCATAACAGTTCAGCAGTAGGAAATGACTCACACTTGCACCACAACCAACTCAGGTAACAACGTTTCGCCGCGTTAAAAATCGATACCAGAACCGCTAAGGAAGAAGACCAGCACTCAAACCTGTCAACAGGGCCGACCCATTACTTTGGCATCACCGTCGTAAAATGGATACAGACAGCACCTAGATGGTGCCGATAAGATTAAAGTCTAAGAAACTATCGAAGCGGGAGCTGGAAGAGTGCAACACAGCAAATGGTTCAAGGTCATTCATGATCTACAGCAGCCCACTTCCGCCTTCTACAGCGGGTAGATCCTACCGAAGTAGGAGGAAGGATGCATTGGAGTGACACAACGATTGGACACAACCTACCTTATGGTTACGTCGATGATAGACCCGCTTCTCACTGGAGGTGGCGAGGCTACGTCAGGCCGCACGTCAGAGCTACGACACACTGCGTCACGATCCGCTGACGCCAGCCTCTACTGCCTGCGTCGAAATTCTTCGCTCATCACCTTTGAATTTCGCTCAACACCTACACGTTGTTCTGCGCATACTGATAAATATCTTAAATTTAGCCACGTGGATTGCCGTATTAAAATCTAATAAAAATTAATCATCATGGATGTTCTCTCTCGATATGCGATAGGATAAATTTACCAATAGAAATATCGAACTTACGTATTCAGCAAAAAAAAAAAAAATCAGCAGAAATAAACATGGTTTCCCGATACACAGCATTTAGGAGTAGGCCCAGTCAGAAATTTTATGTTACATTCGGTTACATCATGTAAGTTTTATACAACTTACCACATACGCGAAAGTAGTAGGTGTACTTGCATGAGTCATGGCCTTGACACTAGTCGCTCATGAAAATAGATTTTACGCAGTAACCTTTCTCAAAGGCAGGCTTGGGTGGATGATGCAAGATTATAAATAGTTTGATGTTAATTTATCGATAAATTTTTCTAGTATGCTTAGTCACTAAATCATGTTTTTTTTCAAACTTAGTTTGAATTCATATGTGTAACTACTGACTGACGAAGATTTTTGCAACTCTCCGAACTACTTTTAAACTTCCTGCAGGTTCAAAAGCAATCCTACACCACTTGTTTACCGCCTCCTGATTGGCTTGTGCCTCATGCTACTTCTACGTGATTGGCTGAATCAATAGTACTATTGTTGAAAATATGACGTCATCTATAATGACTGAAATGATGATCATGAAAAAATTTTAAATTTCATTGAACGTGTTATTATACTCAAAATATATTCAGTACCAGGTAGGGGAAAGAACTTTCATCTGAAACGTAAAGTCTTCTGACACTAATTTCAGGAGGAAACGAACCTAAGTTGATTAATAACTCTCAGAGTCAATACAACAGACTCAGAGAGTTCAAATAAAGATTCGTGAGACTAGCATGGCACAATTTTCCGAACCAGATTTACTGAATAATATTCTGAATAACATCCAAGATGAAGGCAGATTAAAAGCAATTAAGACGCAAACGTGCTTTCTGAGAATTCTTAGATTTGATTTAATGAGATTTCGAGAAACAATCATTTCCCATAGAACTACCTGCATCTTTCGTCACTAAAGCTGTCCCTAATGGATCGATATTGTTTTAAGAAAACCGCCGGTGATCTTAATATTTTAGCACACTCACCTACTGATCAAGTTCTTAGCTGAACAATTCAAAAGTCAACAAGGCGAAGCTTGGTTGCTTGTATAAAATCTGTCGATGAAAAAATATAGATGCTCAAAACCAATCATTTCGTACACAAGTTCGTGACCATGGTCATAAGATAATTATTAAAACTACTCTGAAGTATAGAAAAATAAATATTTTGTCGCTTTTGGCATGGCGAGGGACTTAGATGTAAGGAATTGCTACTCGTTACATCATAAGCTACGCATGTATTAAGGAACTGAGATCGTATTAATGCTGTGGAAGTATTATCGAACTAAGTTTGATTTTAATTCTTATATACACGTCAATCTTTCAACATCTTCACGTTTATGATTGACCATCAGATATCACTGCTGTGGACTTAACGTTTGTACCCAATTAAGATAAATTGATGGGTTCCCATGCTTGTACTGTAATTTGTAACCGTATTGTTACGGAGCACAGCCACAGCTTTATTCACTTTTTCGCTACCCTAATCAACAAGATCCTCAATACAGACCGAGTATTAGACAGTTGCCCGTAACAGGATCAACTCTCAGTATTATAACAGTATAAAATCCCCATCTTGTGGCCAATCGATCCAAAAATGTGCGCAAGTTTAACCGCAGGCTTTGTAGCGTTGCCTTACTCGGTAATATTAGTGTTACTTTTTATCATCAAATTCCCTGTGAATTTACTGCCAAAATCCTGCGAAACAAAACGATCGGCTAACTAATTACGAAGACTACCATCGCCAGATCACGTGAGTAGTACGGAACGACTAAGACAAGGCCAAAAGGTCCTCAGGTCCAAAATGACCCGTTTCAGCCACTGACTGTTAGAAAAGCTCGCAACTCGGTTGAGTTGTATCCAAGAGACT
Source organism: Platorchestia sp. MABIK (assembly GCA_014220935.1). Classification (NCBI taxonomy): domain Eukaryota; kingdom Metazoa; phylum Arthropoda; class Malacostraca; order Amphipoda; family Talitridae; genus Platorchestia; species Platorchestia sp. MABIK. The sequence goes on along the minus strand of JACJUY010002942.1, from coordinate 14,873 downwards.
GCGCTTGCAGTCCTAGGCACTTCTTATCACTAAACCACACAATTTGTTTAGCAAATTGAAATTTCTGTTTTGATGAAGAAATGTTCGTTAAAATTGTACTAAGCCTCAAACAATCAAAATTTTCGGTAAAACGTGGAGCTCGGAAGGAACACTGGTACTGGTAGGTAATAATCTCTAAAAGATTATAAAATCTTAAGCAATTGCTGGGTTTTCTAACAAAGAGCAGTATTTACTAATAGAACGGTGCAAAAACGCAGGAAAATTAAGTTTCATTAGCAAGTTTTCCAAGCCTCCCTGAAATAAAATCAGTTCATTACAAAATGTCATTAAAATACAAGCAGAAAATAATTTTATTTCACTCTAATAGCACATTATTAGTTTACAAAATGACTAGATGTTAAATGAAAACAAAAAAATCTCCGTTGACTGCAGAGCCTTCTAGTATTTCAAAGCAGGTTGCAATGACGTTTCTGAGTAGAAAAATCAGTCTTCAGTCGATCGCACAACATCGCAACAGAACTGCACAAGGAAGACCAAATACCTCTTCAACCTCACAGAGTTGGTTAAACTTTAGCCTTTGATGTAGAAGGTGTTTTATCTTGGGATGTAGAGTCTTCACCGTATCCCATATACGCACGTCCCTACTTCAAGCCCTCTCTCCTTTCCATTCATTTCTCCTTCTACCCAGGAGTGGGAAGTCCTGGATGACGTCACTTCGCAATCTAATTGATTGCGTACCTCTACCAAGTTCTATTCTTCCTCCAGTAATTTTTTCCTCGTTTAACATCAGCGGGGACGGTTGTTTGTAGCGGTTGCTTCATTTATTACAGGGGTTCTCAAAGTGGGTTCGCGGACCCCCAGGGATTCGTGGCACTTTGACAGAGGGCCCGCAAAATTAAACGAATTCAGCAGTGAATACAGTTAAGGTACTTATTAATTGAATACAGTTGAGGTATAAGGTAGCTTACCATGACTGTTGACATTATGAAACAGTGCGTACAATGTATATTTGCATATATTCCAGAAGGAAACACATGTGAGGGGGCCCTCAGCTCATTTTTGTGTAATAAAAGTGGTCCTTGGTTGAAAAAAGTTTGAGAACCCCTGGTTTAGGATATGGATTTTGAAGTGCAATCACCACGACGTCACGTAAGACTGTCTCTTGACTAAATCATAAGTTAACCGTCACGATCACTAGGATCTGAATCTATCATCAGAGAAGCGGAAGGTAATACTTCGTACAGAGAAAAATTGTTCCACCAAATAAAACGTCTCAAGCAAAAAACAAAAGATTAGATTATTAGTTAGTTTAAGCCTCCCTATCCGCAACAAATGCGATCCAAAAAGAGGAAGAAGGAAGACACCATTTAGTATGGAGTTAAGGGAACGAGGAATCTATGCAGAAAGGGCATAGAAACAGTAAGTTGAGAAATAAGTTCATGAAACAAGGTAAAAGTTGAAGAAGAAAGTAGTAGGTACTGAAAAACAGGACAGCAGTGAACCGAAAAAAGGTGGTCCTTAACATAACAAACAACATTTTATTTCAACAAAAAGAAGGCCTACCTAACTCTCAGCTCGGGCCTTCACAGCAAAAAAACAAAAAGAACGGAATGAACATTAATCAACAAAAGAATATCAGGAGTTTAAATAACATATGTAATCGTTTAAGTGAACGATATGCATGAGATTCAGACAGAGAAAAATTAGTGTAGACTATTATTTACAAAGATACAGGAAAATACACTATCTTCAAGTATTCACAATGAGTTTTTCAACGCAATAATAACACACGGTGAGAAGGTGTGTTGACAACACGAACATAAAAGACTGGAAATGACAGTTTTTAACATGCAGTGCCAGGGGCACGAGATTATACCCTTGCAAGTAACAATTGCAGCCAGAGCATCTCTCAATTGAAGAATGAAACGAAGAAAATCGGAGTCGGATTTTAAAGCGGGGAATTTTGATTCTGCATTTCAGCTACTTCGCTCAATGACAATGAAATTAATGGAAGAAATGTCATTTACAATCACCGCAGCTGTTTTTCGAGTAAATCAAGACTATTTACAAACGCAAACAAGATCAGAAACCAACACAAGCTTCTTTAAAAAGGGAAGCAATATACATGGAGGGTGAAAGCAGATGTTCAATCCATCACATTTGTGCAGTAATAACAAAGAAGACGTACAACGTCTTTGCGAATTAACTTCAATAATCTTTCTGGTGGAGCTCAATTAAAACAATATTAATCTCTGTCCCTTTTTGGCTGGATTTGCTCTAGCCGCCTTCAGTGACGAATGCACAATTTCCGGAAATCTTTTCTGATGCTAACGCGCATCTAACGTATGGAGCAAGAGGTATCCGAAAAATTTTGTCTCTAATATCAGCTGAAACAATCTAACCAAAAGTTCAAACGGCCAGATAATTATTACCTTTTCAAGAGTCCTGAGTATAATATAATCGAAATATTGGTTCATTATTCAAGGTGTCCACGTAAATGTATCCACTAATTTTAAGAATTATTTATAATTTTCTTCTATGGCACCGTCTATCAGTTTTGCTGTAATATATGTCTTCAGCCTTAATCTTTTCAAAATGCAGCTTTATAAATATGATACGACGACATAATATCATGGTTACTAAAAATCGGTGGATCCATTTTTAGCAGAAACCCTGCATCCCATTTTGACAGCACCCGAAGATGTGCACTGCCGCCTGGTGATCTCAAGTATCTCGCAAAAGGCAACGACGGCACACAAGGCAATGAGACAGCTTTAAGAACGAACGCTCCCTACGGAATAATGAACATTGAATGATAGTAATAAACTCAGTCAGCGACAACTTCAGCCAATAGAACACACATCATTTGAACAAGCCAACCATAACCACTTGTGCTACAAAAAACACAAAATGAGTGGTCACACAAAACACTATCACATGACTTTGCTCAACGGAATGTCAGCACCATTAGAAAACCAAGAACACATCCGTTTAATGAAAAGATAGGCCTTCACAATGAATCAGAGTTGAGATACCTAGAATCAATGAAAACCCAAACTCACCATACCACAACCCTCAACCTGTTATCAGTGAAAAATACCCTTTAATTTTCTAATTCCTGACTAAGTGAACTGTATTTAGCACTCAATTGTTTTTCAAAATCTCAAAATAGCTCAACTTTTGCTAACCCGTAAAATTTTCCACAAGATCATCATAGGGGAAAACACTGTCAATGAACAGCCATTTAAGATACGACAGTTTGAGTTCTGGAAAAATGCCTTTACAAAGATGAGAAATATCAATGTAAAAAATTTGAAATATCAATGTAGAACAATGAAAAATATCAATGCAGCTTTATCTTTCAACAGAAGTCCCTATGGTGAGATGAACAATATAAACATCATATTAAAGTCTGTACCAAAGTAAGACTCATGCCACGAACGTGCACACGAGGAAGTAGACTGGCCTGCAGCTCTTATCAATTACACTAGTGTACTCTCGCCGTCATTAACAACGGCGTTATTTTTAAATTAGAGTTACAATTACTACGTGAAAATATTTAAATGAACACATGAAAGGCAACTCTGAAGACGTATGCCAGTGTACCCGTGAACGGGTTGAAAAGTTCAGTCCTACATCTGTGCTACAGACCTAATATGCTTCTGAAGTGCAGCGGATGGAAAGATTCGGTTCTTACACTAAATTTATTCTCAACATCACACCATGAAAAGTTTACGATGAATAAATGTGTAAACAGCATTAGCCGTTCGTAGAAAATATCAACTCAAATTTAAGAACTCCCAGAAAGCACGTTAGAAAATAAATTTCTTTTCGTCTGCCTTCGACGTTATTCAGAAAGACGCGAGATTTGCAGCTGCCGATACGTTAGACAACTGCTGTCAACACACTCTTCACACATATAGTGACCCGTCAGCGGGACCCAGGTATCTTATAGCGATGAGGATGACATCAATGATCGTCCACACTCCTAAGCCACCAAAACTGAAGAGCTTTCCAATGCCTTCCTGCCAGTGCCCAAGATAAAACCTGCAAGAACGAAATTTACTTAGTATTATTAAAATGTCACTGTAAACTAAGCAAGCATTAACAGTAAATTTTACCAGAAGTGGGGTTCTCACTATGGAAACCAGAACTTGTACCCTTTGTCTTCATATCTGCTAATGTTTGAATTGGCTAAAGTTCGGTTACATTTCGGTTAATTTTGGACCATTTCACTTAAGAAGTTCTGCTGTGTGAGTAGATGGGGTTTTTATCTGTGAATATTTTCGAACGTGTTACAAGCAAACATTAAATGTAATCACAAAAAGAACAAGAAGAGAAGCTAAAGTATTTCTACTGAAGCATAGGACGATGTCGCCTTCAGAGGTTAAACTTTATTTACACTTAATTGTACAAGCATAACAGAGAAGGGATACAGTACAACAGAACTAAATCCATCAAAGTCTACAGACCAAAAACAAAAAATTATAATTTCAAAAAGTCTAACGTATAAGACTTGAATTGTTTCAATCAAATTATTTCCAGGAAGAATTTTAGACGAAGAGTGAGTACCAAAACACCTAAAAAATCAGTTTCTATTTAATGTCATCAGTACAATACATCTTATCCACGTCATTCCTGTGCGATTCATGCATGACTTTTACCAAAAATTCATGCACTCGCTTCACTTACAAAAAAGCGTATCTACTAACATCACGCGATCACAACGCACAGGAGATATTTATATGCTAGAAACATGCACAACCCAGCTATATTTTCAAAATCACCTTCCACGCCCTCAGCAAAAACATCGCAGACTCACACCACACTACACTTTAAAGAATTTAAAACTCAAGTACAATGAAACGCAATAAATCCATAGAGACAGCTGAAAACTCCGACCTTAGATGAAGTATCGATCAAGAATATAAAATCACCCATTTTGGTGAGTTTAATCACATTCAAGCTACAAGATGAGTTTAATCATATTCAAGCTACAAGATGAGTTCAACCACACACGAGAACTGAGCGCAGACCAATACAAACACACTCCGAGCAGGCAGCAACTCGACCTGTCAGCGCCGAAGCCTCCAAGGGTGATGGAAAGAATGAGGGCAGTCGACCAGTGGTAGCCCGAGGTCCAGTTGCACTCACGCCGCTTCAGGAAGCTGCGCCGCCCCAGGCACACCACGTCGCTCGCCACCGTGCAATTTGCCCTACAAAATGTGGACACATAGTCAGCTTCTAAGACAGGGAGTTGCAAAATTTCAGACAGTTTGGATGATTGCAAGACACAGCTCTCAAATGATCAGAACATTGCTAAGAAACGACACTTGAAATGCAGTCTTGAGTACGCAAAAGTATGGCCAAAGATAAATAAACAAGCATCTGAATGAAGTTCAGATAAATATTATAAAATTTATCCCTAAAAAAAATATCATAAAATACAACCCAGACGTTTTGATGCGAGAATCTATTATTCCGTGAGATCAACATTCTTTTTCTTTTAGAAAAGATCCATCAGAAATAAATCATCCAGTGAGAAAAAACACTCCTACTTATTCCTATTCAAATGCAAGTTTTTGGTTTACTACATTGTAACATGATATATGATTATATAGAACTCAAAGGTAAGATGAAGCACCAATAGCGTGGGAGGTGGGAGGAGACCATGAAGACTAACACAAGCAGATTGCTGTGTGACTGAGGTTCGTCTGATGAAGCGTTGACAAGTCTGGCCCTCAAGCAGATCAGGTAATGCATTGCCCTTTGCATGGTCCTCTAATACTAAGAACATAAATAAGTAGGACTTTGGTACCATCCTCAGTTCAGAGCAGGGGTTCTCAATCTGAGGTGCTCGCACCTCTTGAGAGGTGTGAGACGATTTTCTACGTGGTGCGAGGAAAGTCCAGGGAAATAAAAGAATATTGGCTGCATGTAAGCATTTTCATCTCAGGGGTTTGAGCTTTGAATGAAATTTCTTTAGGGGTGAGGGGAAAAAAAGGTTGGGAACCCCTGGTCAAGAACCACCATGCAGCATCAGACAAAGATCGTCATGTATACTTAAGTCTATGGTTAACTAGGTAATGTTAACAGTAGTCTGAATGAACGATCTGTTTCGTAATCAGCCACTCTTACAGACAAAACAAATGACTTTTAGTGTAAATTTTAGGAAACAAACCTCAGAAAACAGTAATGAAAAGAGTTTTGATTGCTTCAGTACCATCGTGCAAGTGAAATGCTGCACCTAACACAGATAACCTAACAAAACATCAACAACAAATGAAGCAGAGGCAAAAGTTGGCAGAGGTTCTTATGCAGGGTAATAAAGGCGTGACCACAAAGCGCTGCACTTGCCATAGCCTCGGCAATCCTTTTAACTGAACGAACCCCCTCCCCCAACAATAAATGGAGAAGCAGAGAAGAGAGGCCGAGGTGTGTCAAGAAAACTGCACTTGCTGTAGTTCCTGCAATCTGGATTACTTAACAATCCATAATCACTAAAAAAGAGACAAAGAAGCAGCTGCAAATGAAGTACAATGTAGCTCACGTGTAAAGAGGCCGAGGCGTGTCGACAGAGTTGCACTTGCTGGAGCCGCTACAGAGGTGTTGCCACTCCGGCGTCTGGTAGCAGAACTGACACACCATCTCCTTCACCACCTCCCGCCCCACGCCGCCTTCGCTGCTCTGCACAAGCCAGCAACAGAGTAAATTTCCCTGTTGTGTTACTGCATCCAGTTTTGGCATTTTGTAATGCTTGCTTGTAGCTCAGAAGCAGCCGACTACCATGAAATAAAATTTTCGAATTTCACTCTATTGAGTTAATATTCAGAACTTGTTGGATGGCGCGTTTTAGTTGCTGTCATAAATGAATACTGACAACTAAGAATGAGGTTGATTTTAGAGAGGTTTAATATGTGACTATAAACAGAAGTATATCTACACACTCCTCATGCTATCTATGCAACCTAATCTAAAAGGAGCAAGCTACCATCCACCATGGCCGACAAAGTTATCCATTTTGAGTCAATACATTCAAGTAACTATACACTTCAAAAATTAAACAAACTTGTAGAACATTGAATTAAATTCTCATCTTTCAAAATTTAATAAGCTACAGAGTTAAAATAAATTTTTTTAACATATGAATTGAAATTTATAAAATAAAATTAAGCCCAACTTGAAATTTATAAAATGAAATTGAGCAAAACTAAAAATTTTTTAAATTAAATTTGAGCCAAACTTTAAAATTTTGGTCCGATATAAGGGACACCTGGCACCTCTGCCATATCCCATCAATTATTACTCAAGCATTGATATAAGCCAGAAGAAAGTAAAGAAATATTTCGTGAACATCATAGCAACTATCAAGGCGCTAAACTTTGATTTTATCCCAATAGAAATAAACTAAAATAGCATTAGGTGTAAAAAGTTCCGACTTAAATGCAAAATTGGACATTTTCCAAAACCTAAACAAATTTATTGGTTGAATTAAAGAAGTGTTCAAGAATACTTTGATAAAATACTAAAGTAGCACTCTCTTTCATCAATAATCAACAGATATTAAATTAATATATTCAAACCATGATTACACTAGCACTTCTCTTAATTCTACCTAATACCTACCATAAATGGTGGTCCAAACAGATAAACTGCAAAAGTATCTTTATCCAATGCTTGTATCAATAACTTACAGCGTTACAGATGACATTAGGCTTGGGCTTGCAAGTAACATTAAGCTTCTCTCCATAAATGCAAGTGCAGTTGAAGTTACAGAGCAAGCAGTTGGCAGGGAGGTCGCTGCATGCAACGCTGCTGTCCGAGCTGCTCCCGCCCGTCACAGAGTTAGGGCAGTTCTCAATGGAATTACTCAGTGGGTCCTGAGCATAAAAATCACTTACTAAGTTTTACATCTCTATCCAACTCGCCCTGGATAAACAAAACATGTGTCTACAAGACAACAGCCCAGATAAGGAAGGACTTCACAACTTTAATTTCAAGACTATAAAAACCAATTTGTAGTGTAAAATGTGCTACTCGTACCCGTACTCATATAACTCTTAAAGCATTGGCAGTATGAACAATAAAATAATCTCCATTGGAAATTGCTACAATTCAACCTAAAAAATAGTTCTTATGAGAACATTTAAGAGCTACAGCTCAAGAATTGAATGTACAACCAATGAAGTTGGAGGATTTTTGAACATTTTATCTAAACAGCACTAAGGTAAGCTGCCAAAATATTCTTAAAATTACTAAATATGAACAAAAATTACAGTGAAATAGTGGGACTACCCATTTCTCTAATTTTAGAATGACAAGCTTCCCCCTTGGCATTTCCAGGCAAGCATAAATGTCTGAAAGGCTGCAGAGTGCAATATTTTCTATCAAATTCTCAAATCCGACTGTCCTAATAAAATTTTACATCATCAGCTATCAAAATGTCATCAGAAAAAAAAAACATATGAAAAACTATGGTGATCATTCTGCATTGTTTTTTCAGATGACATTTCATTGCTGATGATGCACAAATCATTCCATAATAAATTTACATTTGCACATAGTTTTTGAAGAACTGAAATAATTTACCCAGCTTTCCAACTCACTCCTCTTTATTGGAGATCCAAAATTGAAAATAAATATTTTTGAAATACTGAGATACACATAATAGAAAATCTTCAGATGAGCAAATTAAACAAACACTCTCTTTGATAAGCCTGAAAATGTCTATAAGAACAGGCATAACATACAGTGCAGTTTAACGGAGAGCAAGAGGCAGTCTTTGACACAGTTGTGGTTGGAGCATCTACTTGGTTTGCCTCTAGAGTTTCAGGCGTCGACTTGCCCCGAGCTTCACTGCTTCCACTTGAGCCATTAACACCTGAAATTGCAGGTACAAATTAGTCTCATAGCAACCTTATTCAAACACACCAGCAGCTTTCAACACACATACCATAGTTAACATGATTTCAATACATACTCTTTAGACATATTTTAAAACTGTAAGAACATCAAATACCCCATGCTGGTCACCTACATTCCCAATATTTCAGATATAATTGAACAAGATATAATCCATAAAGAACATTGCTTACCTGAGAGTGTAATGAGTGAGACCAAGCACAAAAATTTGAGCTTCATGATCACTTGTTCAGTTGAAAAAAATTAAATCACTCAATAATAAATTGGAACAAGATACATCATTCCTGCTAAATGCTTATAAATATGATCAACAGTGTACATCAATGAGTCACATTTACTTTCACAATGCTACAAATATAAGGAAAAATCTGAAATCTTTGGAAATATTACCATAGAAATATAAATAATATTACTCTACAAGATGCTGCATACATGAATTTGAAATAAATTTGCATGAAATGGTAACCGAGTTGATTAGATATTGATTCTAGTAGTTAATTTGTTATATGTTGATCAGATGTCAGTACATACATCTATTCAGAAAATTAGAATTTATTGAATATTCAACAATCCAGTTATTGAACCTATAAGAAATTCTATTCACACAGATACACATTACTTTTTAAACTAAGATTTTCGACAAATGCCTAGCATTGAGAACGTAAAATATCTACAATATTTAAAAATTAAGTCACATATGAATTTACATACACGTATGCACATCTTATCTTTTTCAACACATGCTATACATAAGATTCAGCAACTCTGACTTGTAGAAAAATTAAATTCAACTTTTTTGAACTATCTTTTTTGGGTCAATATGTATTTTAATGCGCTAACGAAAATTAAAAATTCCGTACCATAGAATCACTAAAGGAATGCATTTAAAAACATTTTACATGAATGGCATTCTGCTCGCCGATGCGTAATTTTTGAATTATTTAACTTTGAAGTTATAGGAACGTCGTATATAAAAGTGAAGGAGTGTACACGTAAATATGCTGTAATACGGTATTTACGTAACGATGGGTGAGGTGAGGTTAGGTTAGGTAAGGTTAGGTTAGTTAAATAAACTAACCTAAAATAACTTAAATAGACCTAAAATAGCTTTCCTTAACTTACCCAAGCCGACGCTGTTCTTTTTCCTGACAAAATGTGGCCGTGTCCCACCAAGTTAGTGGGCGCGACCCCAACAATGCGGCGACTAAGCAACCGACTATATAATATCATTCCCGCGTGAATGTAATTATTGTTTTACCTCAAAAATAACGCATCAGCAAGCAGAATGTCATTCATGTAAAACATTTTTAAACGTATTGCTTTAGCAATTCTTTGGAACAGAATTTATAATATCCGTGAGTGCATTAAAATAAATATTGACCCTTTTTTGCACTACAATGCACAAATAAACAAATAAATTTTAGAATAAATCAGAAAAAAGGAGAAACATACTTAGAGAGTTATGGCTGTACATAAATGGTTTCTTACTAATAATTCAAATGTTTCATCAAACAATCAATTTTAGACAACTTGCTCAGTGCAGGCCAAAATTCATTGTGTTGAACTCAATAACTTCAATGCAACAAAAGATTTTTTCATAGTTACATTAACTGAAAAAACAACTGATGCATCAATTTAGGTGAATTGATGCTATTTTTGCAGGTATAGGCATACTAGTTACAACATATAGAATAGCTGCATGCAAGATAAGAAGTCTCTGGCCTTCACTAAAGTAACTACTGTTAAAATAAATAGACCAATTGCATTATTTAATAGACAATGCTTGCACTTATAAGTAGCCTTCCAATTGAGCAAGAGGGAAATATTTTCTTGTTATTTCAATTAAAAAATAAATATTTCTATTAAAAATAGAAATACTTCTTCCTTTTAGGTAACACATTTTATTCTTCATCAGCTTTAAAATTAAGAGATATGTCAATGTTTTATATTCAAAAGCAACACCAAAATAAACTAAATTTTTCTAAGGCAAAGGAAAAAAATTTAGCCAACAAAACTGGAGTATAGTTTAGACCTGCCATGCAACCAACCTGCTATCTTTAAAGTCATTTTTTGCAAGGTATAATCTCTGCTACTTTGCAAGTAAAGGCTTTATACTACTCTTGATTTAAAGCCCATATGCCCATTTAGTAGCCCATCAAAAAAATGAAAAATGTTACACAATTACACCTATCAGTGTTATCAGTTATAATTGATGATTATCCTTTGTTTTTTGATGTGTTCCACAGGAGCATGAACATGAAAACTGTCATAAATAGTTCTTTACATGGTCAATTTTGAATTTAAGCCTTTCACGGAAATTAAAAATTCCATTTCAAAGAATCACTATAAGAACACATTTAAAAACGTTTTACATGACATTCTGCTTGCTGATGCATTATTTTTGAGATATAACAATAATTACGTTCAGATAGGAATAACATTATATGGTCGGTTGCTTAGTCGCCGCACTGTTGGGTGACGTCCACTTTTCTGGCAGGACACGCCCACTTCTTGGCGCAAAATAACGGCCTCGGTTTGGATATGTTAAGGTAAGCTATTTTAGGATGATTTAGGTTATTTTATTGTTAATTTATTTGTTTTATTGTTATTTTATTTGTTAACCATAACCTACCCTAACTTCACCCATTGTTACGTTAATACCGTATTACAGGATATTTACGTATCCGTTCCTTCACTTTTATATACGACGTTCTTATAACTTCAAAGTTGAATAACTCAAAAATAACGCATCAGCAAGCAGAATGTCATTCATGTAAAACATTTTTAAATGTGTTCCTTTAGTGATTCTTTGAAACGGAATTCATAATTTTTGTGAAAGGCTTAAATTCAATATTGACCCTTTAGATAGCAAATAAGGAGGCTAACCCACTGAAATCTTACAATTTTTCTTTCAATTAACCCTAAAAAAATGAAAAAAGCAACAATAGATTATTCTATATTAGTGTTTTCTTAGAAATAAATGATAAAAATATACTTTTTAGGTAGATTTATACATTCAATTATAAATTAGGAAAGAGAAAAATTAGTAAAAAATTAATTTCCAGGGATATTAAGAATTAAAATGATTGTCATAATGACAGCAATGCCATACTATATTTCTTTACAACATTGATTAAAATGTTTCCATAATGGATTGATTTTCTCATCTTATGAATATACCAATGAAAGCTGTCAAAAATCATGAATTTAGGTGATATTGGATATTTTGAAGAGCAAGCTGAATTCAACTTAAATGCCTCATTTATGCAGCTGATTATAACTTGTGCAATATTGCACCTGCCATCTGGCAGAAGAGCTTGCTTGCATTCTTCTAGGTAAGTTAGGAGAGAATATATTAGGTTAAGTAAGTAATTTCTGGTGCCCTCTCAAAATTTTCTTACTTTCAAAATACCAGTTTTGTAAATAAAATTATTTACAAAATTTTTGCTCTCAAGTCGGAAATAGAATGCTCATCAAAATTACCAATATTGTCCAAGTTGGTCATATTATCATATACAACATTATTTATGAACAAATTTGAGAAGGGGGTAGGTTCAAATCTACTGAAATACTGGTAATTCTTTTCAAGCATATAAAAGATGCATTGCTTCTATATTTTACATTTTTTTAATGTAAATTTGTACACAAACATAACAAATTTGATGATACAAAAATTATTATTAACCATATAATTAAGAGATATTTGGCAAGATTAATAAGCTCAATATTTATGACCAAAACACATAAATTTTGGTGATGTAACATTAATTTCCTCCTATGCAATGTAAATCAAAATCTACAAAGTATACTAAAGAGCATGAACCTAACATAAATCCTAATCTTACGTTAGGTAATCCAACAAAATTTAGCATTCTGCCAAAAAGTAGGTGCAGCAACACCATTCTCCTGTTGATTGGGGTGACAGTTTGGGCCAGTAAATAATGAAATTTATTGAAATGAAAAAAATGAAAACAGTGCAAAGCACCCTAAATTGTTTCAACCAAATAGGAAGCAATACCCTCTTTCCAGACTGGAATGAGTGATATAATTGGAAAAATGTCATCAGACTCAATATCTACACTTCGATATTTTACGGTCAGTTTTCCGTAAAGGATGTCTATATAATTTCCCAAGCTTGCACAGTTGCACGGCATAAAAGGAGACTTTCGTTACAGTTCGGTGCTACAAGAGTCAACAGCTCTTATAACATTGTCTAAAGTTATTACAAAGCCAGGGTCATTTAGGCTGATCATCATTTGTCGCTTGAAAATCCCCAGTTATGGCTTTCTTTCTTTTTCTTCCTTCGGTTGTCTTTGGGATTCTAGTGAAATTTTGACCATTAGTGTAACCCGCACTCGTTAGAGAAGATATTTTCGATCGCTGTCACTTCGCAATTTTTTATAATTTTCAGCCTAGGATTTCGAATTTCTCAGTCTCCCTTCTAAGAGCATCACGTTTCCTATTCTCTATTATTTACTGATCCAAACTTCTAATGATACTCTACTGCCCGCATGTTGAGCAGTCTTTACCACCCACCAAGTTTATTAGGACAAGTTAATGCCAGAGCATTTAAGTTATTTAGTAACTGTCTACTTGAACATTTAAAATTCTGACATGGCATTCGCAAATATAGACACCGTTCTACGACTTAATTCGTTGGTCTTCGTTTCTTTGCGGGGATCCAGGAGGATCTTGAAAGTCGATGGATTTCTTCAAACAAACATCGGCATCTACGGATGCTTTATTTCCAATTCAAGCCTGATACATATCACCTTGTACATTGATTTTTCAAATGTCTTATAACTAACACCAGGACGCCATGACGCTTTCCCCCGGTCAAGACCGGTATCCATTTCAGACACCTGGGTAGAGTGGAGTATTGTGCTAAGAATTTTTTCTACCATACCCAACGGAGAAAATCGCCACCAGCGCCGGGACTCGAACCCTCGTTTCCCGCATGGAGTCAGGTCCGAAAGCCACACGGCTATGACGAGCTCAGCATAAGTCCGTGCAACCTGATAGCTTGTATGGGTACTATAGAGCACAAGCAGCTCCGAATAACAGAGAAAAGTCAGGTACACTTCAAATGTTGAATCTCATGTGCATAAATCAATTAAAGAGATCACAAAGTTTGCCATCTATTTGTCATAGTTTTGAAACCAATCAAAGAATGGAGGATCCCTGAACGAACAGAAGATGGGTAATTACCCCTGCTAAGAACATTCCCAAGACAGAGTTCCAAATTGAATCTAGAGAGACACAAATAATTGGTTCCTGCTTCGTTTTCTGAGCTTGAAAATTTTTTCCATACGTTCGAAAAACTTTGAAAAATTCTTTCAAAATATCCGCACTATGTCTCTTCAGCCTAATGGTGTAGCTTTCATTTTTTTTTTCTGCGTTTCAAAACTACTGGTATCTCAAAAATTCTTTCAAAATATCCGCACTATGTCTCTTCAGCCTAATGGTGTAGCTTTCATTTTTGTTTTTTCTGCGTTTCAAAACTACTGGTATCTCAATTTATCGGCTGGCTGTCATCTTTCTTTCAAAGTAATCTAGTTTAAATAAAAAATGTGTACTATTTATTCAGCCATGCTCGAACAGAGTTTTCATAGTACGTTTTTTGTGTCATTTGTATTTCTTAGTCGTTCCAAGCCAAAGTATAATATAGATTAAATAGATTTTTCCCCTATCCAGTAATTTCAACGGCATGTATCACATTTTTAGGATAGAATATTCATTTTAGGAAAACCTACTTTTAGCGTAAGTAGGACATACCATATTTATTTGTAATAGTGAATATTATATTCTTTCTGATCTCATCATTTGCCATACTGGTTTGCGTTGGTGGGAAAATTATCCCAAATCATGACTGCTGACCATATAGTTTGTCTCGCCTACCCGCTTTTGCGGCGAGAAACTTCCAGAACTAACTGGCACAGAAAACATAGTCT